>PVHX01006037.1:0-105259 GCA_004024805.1 Geosciurus inauris
ACACACACACACACCCCCTTTCTTTCCATTCCGAAATTACTGCCAGCCACCAGGGCGCCTTTGGAAAACATCCCTGGCTGCTCAGAGTCAGGGCTGCACAAGCTTCTGGCACTGGTGGCTGCCAGCAACCACAGTCCCAGAGAGTCTGGGCGCCGACCCAGAAAGCTCCAGGGGCCCTGCTGCCAGCATCTGTGGGATGCTGGGCTAACTGGCTCTTCCCTGCCGTTGGCGGCCCTGGGGACCTGAGGCCTCTGTCTCCAGGAGACACGCTGGCCAGATGTGTGTACAGCTCTTCATTCTTGCTGAGGGCCGGCCATCTGATCTGTGGCTGCGGAAACACAAGCCTGACTTAAATCCTCCCTGACCTTTTCTTGGCAACACTGATCTTTAAATAGCTCAGATGACGGGTGACCAGGGCAGAAGAGGGATCCTTTTCTTCCTCTTGTAATTTACCTTCTCTCATCCTCTTTTCCTTCCGTTAATTGTGTCTTAGACTTTTATATTCCAAGCCAACTTTGCTTTTGCTTTTTAGTTTATTTCAGTTTCTTGGGGTCCAATTTGAGTATCGCCACCGAGTCTGTGTGCAGAACAGGCCTGGGCGGGGCCTGCACGCAGTGAACATTGGTTCTGCACGTGTGTGTTGTGTGACTGCCTGCGAAGGCCCTGAGGCAGGAGGCCTGGGGGAGGGTAGAGGAGAGGAGGGACAGAGCTGCTCGCTAGCACTTGCGGGTGTGCTCACTCCCGGAGAGCAGGAAGCTTGTCCATGGGTGTGGTACTGGATCTCCAGGCTGGCGCCCTGTGGCACCGATGATGCTCACCCCCTCTCTCAAAAAGATGTCCTTAGTGGGGATGTAGCTCAGCTGGTAGAGGCTTGCCTTGTGTGTACAGGCCCTGGGTTTAATCCCCAGCAGCACACTCAAGAAAAGTCCTTAGGATTTTCCCCAGGACTTGTGAAGATACTCCACCATAGCAGAGGTGCCGTGCGGCCTGGTTATGAGGGATCTGGAGACGGGGAGGGTGCCCTCTGTTATCTAGGCGGGCCCGTCTGAGCTCAGGGTCCTCAGAGAGAAGCCGGTCAGTAAGGGAGAGAAGGCCGTGTGGTGGCGGACGCCCAGGAGGAGGGGCTTCGTGAGGTGGGCTGTAGACCAAGGACCAGGACACCTCTCAGGTGGAAGGGGCCAAGAGATGGGTGCTCCTGGTACCCTGCAGAGGGGCGTGCACCCAGCCAGCACTTCTGCTTCAGCCCAAGGACTGATTTTGGGTCTGAGCTCCAGAACTGTGAAAGGGTAGGTCTGGGTTGTGGTAAGCCACCAAGGTTGTGGTGATTGCTGCAGCAGAGGAAGTAAGGGGAAGTCGATCCCAGCACCACAGCAGAGGTGCCTCTAGGTGAGTTCACAGAGCAAGCTGAGGTTCGGAGTGGATGGCACGATGAGTTGGGCGGGAGATCCGGACGTGTCTCACTCCAGGGCTGCTGCTTCTCCTTCCCCATCCTGTCTTTAGGAGTGTCTGGGGAGAGTGGAGAGAGGGTTGGGACCAGGGAACTCCTTGGGGCTGGAAGAAGGGAAGAAAAGGGGTGGCCCTAGGGTCCTGGGAAGGGCCAGGAATCCAGGGGTGGGAAGTGGCAGGTGAGTCCCTGGGTGCAGTCCAACACCTCTTCTCCCGAAGCTTCGCCGGCACCCCACCCAGTCTGGCTGCACTTGCTAGTTTCAGGCAGTGAGGAAGCACCGAGAGTCAGGAAGGACCCAGGTTGTGCTGCCCTGGGGTGTTCCTGGGGGAGTCTCTGCGGGTACTTCCCAGGCAAGCACGCTGCAAGTCATCCAGCTCTGCCCAGCAGGAGCCTATATGTCAGGGTCATTGCAAATTGCACAAACTGGTGCCTTTCCCTGAGGATATAGCTAGTATTTATTAAAATTTTTATAGAAAAATATATATTAAGTCTCCAAAAAGTAAATTGCAAGGAAACTTTTGGACTGAAAAATTTTTTATTAAGTTTGGGGACAGTCAGTCATCTGGTTTTTGCCCAAAATGTTTCTACTTGGAAATATTAAGATATTCTAGATGTTCCAGTGACTTCCAGAAATGTGTCTGGTCCCTTTGTACTAGAATGTGTTAGGATTAAATATTATTGATATTATTTTACCAACTAGGTTATTTCTTTTGATTTCTCTTTAAGTAACGTCCTTTAGGCTCCTTTCACCTTCTGTACTTCCCACCTGGAACTGCTGGTAGAGATGAAGAGAGCTTGAAGAGAGAAAAGGCAGTTATGGGGATATTTTACATTGTATAAGGTTTCTTTGCTTCGCAGTTCTGACCAAAAGAATAAAGACCATATGGTATCCTAGGCAGTTTTCCTAATATGCATATTTTCAGTAGTATTCCACTTGGAAAACATGCCATGTATTAATATGTATTCATTTCTGCAAAGATAACTATGATAAAATTGATTCTTAGATTTTCAAATTTTTCAATGGAAAGTCATATACATCAAAATTGCCTGTAAAAATTCTTAAATACTTGGGCACGATGGTACATTCCTATAATCCCAGTTACTCAGGAAGCTGGAGGCAGGAAGATCACGTTCCAGGCCAGCCCTGGTAACTCATAGTGAGACTGTCTCAAAATAGCAAAGGGCTGGGAATGTGGCTCAGTGGTAAAATGGCCCTAGGTTCAATCTCCAGTCCTGAAAAACAAAATGAAACAAAATAAACCCCTCAAGTTGACTTCCAAAGTAGAATGTGTAGTTTTGTGTTTGTAGCCCCCAGTGATGACTCTTCTGTAAGACCAGCTGAGCAGGACAGAGGAGGAAGGATGTGGTGGTCTGGTACTGAGACACTCTCCCTTGAACAGCTTCAGGTCTGGAGGGGCAGATGGGAGGTGATGGAGAACTAAGTGTTCTGCTTGCTTGCGAGGGTATTCCATTCTGGCTCTGTGTTGAACTTTTATAGCTGTAATACATGTTGACTGGTTTGCTGTTGTGAGGATTGACTGGGATCGTTTCCAGCGGGGCCTGGGGGAGTACTGGGTGCTTCACAAGCATTTGCCTGACCTGAAACTCTGTCACAGGGGCTATCCTAGTTTACTGCTCATTTAGATTCTTCCTGTGTTTGGCTATTTCTTTTCCTTGCAAAAGTTGAGTTGTTACGTGCTAAAAATAGGAGATAGCAAATTATCTTTCTTTTTTTGAGTGCTGTAGGAGGAGTTAAGTGATGTCATTGACATTAAGGATCCAGATTCTACTCCAGCGGCTGGACGGAGGCAGAAGCGCCTGGCTGCTGAGCTCGCCAAATTTGATCCTGATCATTACCTGTGAGTATCGAGTTTTTTGAGGGCTAGATAATTTACTTCACATTCATTTAAAATTTTTTTGAGTGTCTTTAACTCTATACATTTTGGATGCTGGAAATTGGTGATGGCTGAAAACTTACTTGACCTTTGGGGTTAGCTGCGGCTGCTGCATAGCTGTGATCTTTGTGAGCTGTCGCTTCTAGTTGCTCAGTCTAGCAGCAGAGGACTACCTCACATCCTGTTTTGAGGTTTCCTCACTACGAGTTAAAAAAAGAAGAAATTCATGAGTAAATGGCTAAAATGCTAAAGAACTCATTCATTCAATAACACATCATGACTTTGTGCCATGTTCCATATTAGCTGGCTGACCTACCCCCAGGTATTATTAAGAGATCCTTCTTTTGAGTAGACATTTTGTTGTTTTTAGTCTTAAACATAAATGGAAGAATGTCTCTGTCTCCTTAAGACACTGAGCCTTAGGACCTGAGTTTCTCACTGGTCCAGGGTCTTCCTAACACTCATCCTGGTACCTGTAGTGAGCAGTCTGTTTCAAATGAATGAGTGTTTGTCCCTTGTGGTGGAGTCTGAGTAGAACCTGGAGGCTGGAAGCTTTGCTGTGCTTTTCGCCTTCATTGGTGGTGTGTAGCCAGAGTGCGTCTCTCTCAGGCTCCATTTACACAGTGACTTTCCCTACTTCATGGTTGCTTGAGAGCCTGTGATGAGCGCAGCCCTGTTCTGATCATCGCTGGCCCCTGTGGGTGTGTGTGTGTGTGCATTGCCATGGGCTTCCCTGATCTTGCCCCACTCGAGGCCAACGACTGTCACATCTGCGACTGTAGTCACCACTGCCCCAGCTTTCAGCTGATCGAGTGCTCTCATGTGATTGTTCAATTCAGCTTTCACAGCAGATGAGGAAAAGAGGTCAAGGGACTTGACCAAGGTCACGCTACTACCAAGTGGTCTCTCTACTTGTCACTTGGTACACTATTTCCGCTTAACTGGCGTTGCTCTTGTGATTAACACCCTATCTCCTGTGGCACAGTGGGGTGCTAATTGGAATAGCAGAGATCTGTCTTGTGATGTGCAAATGGAATGAATGATGTGTGCTGATAAATGGTGGAGCCAGTCACCATCCCAAGGGCAGCCAAGCAGGAGCAGGGTGTGTTACATTTTGGAGGGCATCTGAGAGATTGAGCTCCATTTATTCTGCCATTTCTAATTACCTTTATCTCTCCAGTTGTGGTTTTAAAGGTTCACTGAAGAATAATTTGAAGAAAACCATTTAAAATCACGCTGAATATTTAAAGTAGAAATTTCATTGTCAGCAAATTTCTCAGGCTAGCATGAAAACAGAATGAGCTTTACAAGACTGAAACTTCAAGTGGGAGGGAGCTTAATTAGAACTGCTTGTCTCCTCTGAAACCAGAAGAATAAGCGAATGGCCTGAGAGAATTGGGAAATTAAAATTGATAGTTGGCAGTGTGATATTGTAAGCAGCCTTTGTTTTTCTTCCTCTCTCTGTTTCTTGTCCAGAAGCTCATCTTCTTTAATAGGGTATAGGACATGTTCTCTCCCTTGTTCAGGGAGGCCTTCTTATAGGAGTGGCTTCAGTTTAGTCCTGGGCTGGGACTGAAGAGCAGAGTCACAGGTTCCTGGTGACCTCTGAGGCAGTAAGACTTGGGCTTATTGTAATTTTGTGGGATCCTTTACTCATTATTCATATTAGCTGGCTCACTTACCCAAATATTATTAATATGTGATGAAACATAAGTGAAGTTCTTGTAAATTTTCAACTAAAACATTCTTAGTCCAGTGCTCGGTTGGTTGTTAGTGGTTAACACAATCCAGAAAGCCTCCCCTTCGTGTCCTGCGCTGTCTGCCTTGTGGATGGTGCAAGGCACACGTTCTGTTACACCTTTCTGTACACAAATGTGACGTCTACCAGTGGTGCTGATACTACCTTGGTGCATTCGGTCCCTGTTTGTAAGTTGTTTGGCCTGTCCTTGGAGCTCATGAGGTCTCACGGTGTCAGGTTTGGGGGCTTGGTGAAAGCTGGCTGATTTTAGTCCAAGCAGAACACAGTGAGGTCCGCTGATGGCGGGAAGGCATCTATAGATTTCAGAGGCAAAAATAATTGGCTTTGGATTATTATTTTTAAAATTCTGTGTTGTGAAATCTGGGTGTCTCTGTGCTGTGACATTTTGGTGTGACATTTTGCTCCCTCATTTTGGTGTATTTCATAGCCCCGCACAGTGCTGGGCGTATAATAGACTTTAAATTGTTGTTTAATTGTTGACATATTTCTTACCTTAACCAATTCATGAAATCTTGCCTCTTTCTTTGGGAGAAAACAGGAGAAGCATCTAATCAACATCATGAACATCTGTGAGATAAAAATAGGACAAAAGTGATCATCCACCATTTAGGGGCCATTTTAGAATTCACATGTTCTGAATGTGTTGGAGATGGTGTGATCAGACTTCTGGATGTCCTGTAGGGCTAGCTGTGAAGCGGGGAGGAGGAGGGCCACGTCCACGGTGGCGCTTGTTCCAGCACCGGCAGGGGCAGCAGGCTGGAAGGAGCCTCCTGCGCTCCTCCTTCCATTTGTGCATTCATTTGCCCAGCAAGCATCTGTTCGAAGGAGCTGTGTCCTAGGCAGGGCCGCGGGGACGAGGGCCTGTGCTCACGGCGTCCTGTTCCAGTGAGGGCAGTAGATGACAGTTGTGTGGGGACAAGGCTGAGAGGAAGCCAGGGTAGGGCTGGGCACGGGCTCCGCTGCTGCAGCTCGTCCCAAAGGGGGCTCGGCACCCCTGAGGTCTTCCTGCGTCTCCTCACTTGTCAAGTGCCTGCTGCCACCCAGCCGTTGGCTCTCCCCGCAGGCATTCCTGCAGCTGGGCCGCCCATGCTGCAGGCGGTGCCCTCCTTCCTCTTCCCTGGCCCCCTTTTGCGGGCCTGTCCCCAGCTGACCTCTTCAGACCTGTCGGCTGCTGTGCTGAGCGCCGGTCTGCTGCTGCTGTCCCCTGCCCTGGGTGCTCCTGGCTGGAAACCCCACTGCGCAGACTTTGGCACTTGCCGGAAGGTGGTGCCGTTGGGACGCGCCCTGCCCGCTCTGTGGCCTCCATTCCGCCCACTTCTCCTGTGGCAAATCTTGCTTGTGAAACTCTTAATTCGTGGATGTTGTGAACAGTGAACCATCCCCGTTGGGATCGCTGGAATGGGATTAGTGGATTTTATTCACAATCACCACTTAAACATTTTGGAGGGCTTGGGGGGCAGGATAAATAGAGGTGGCAGGGATGCTATTCCACCAGGCCAGCTGACTGCTTCCCGTCAGACTTCCCCTGGGGGAGCAGCCGGCGCCATGCAGGTGGGCCCCCTGCCCTTGCCTGAGCGTCCCCAGCGCTCCAGTGTCCGTGGCCCTTGTAAGTACTCGGTTCTTACGGATGACCTCCGTCCTATGGAGTTGTCACCACAAATACTGTTTTCGTCTCCTCTCAGCACTTGCTCAACGTGTGGCCTTATTACCTGGGTTTTGACAACCGTTCTTTGGGCCCAGAATACTCTGTCCCAGCCCTCTTAACAATACACTACGGATGATCGTTAGTCTTGAGTGAGCTCTGTTCCTCCTGGGCCCTGGCCCGCCACCCTCCTGCGTCGTAGCAGTGCGTGCTGTTGAGACTGCTGTGTTCTCCCGTGGACTGTAAATTCCACCAGGGCCAGGGCAGTGGTGCCCAGTGCCTCATGCAGCTTGGAATGTGCTGCAAAGTCATGATGTTTTGTTGAATGAATGAGTTATTTAGCATTTTAGCCATTTACTCTCTTTGTTCATCATTTTTTTTAAATGTCTTTATTTTATTGCTGTGTATGTGGTGCTGAGGATCGAACCCAAGCCCTCACGCGTGCGAGGCAAGTGCTCTACCACTGAGCTACAGTCCCAGCCCCTGTTCATCATTTTTGAGAGTCATTTCCTAGAAAAAGCTCACTTTCTGATTTGAGAATGTGTCTATAATAGAACTTAAAAGAGTTTTTCTTCACTTTAAGAGAAAAGAAGTAGCTAATGAGAAGAGTCGTGGCAGGGTTAGTTTGCAGAGCCACTGTTTGACCCTAGTGTCATGTGCCTTGTGCGTCCGACAAAAATGGATTTTGAGAATTCCTGTTTAAGATACTAGCTATTCAGTCTTGACTAATCTTTCTTTATTTTGTGATTACAAAACAGAAAATTTATGTTTGCTAAGAGCTTGAATTCTGGGAAAAAAGGCTCAAGTGGGTCCACATCTTGGCCACGCTTCTTACCAGTTCACTGTGCTTGGCCGAGATACATAATTTTTCCAGGCCTCAGTTTCTAAGTAAGATGGGCATTTTAATAGTGCCCTTCCCTACTCTCTGGTGATGGGATGAGGAGAGAAGGAGGAACGGACGCCCAGCACTTAGAGCAGTGACTGGAACCAAGGACAGGCTCTGTACTTAGCTCATCTTTCCGATTTTCAGAAGATTTCAGAATCTCAGATGAAAGGAAAAAGTATCTAAGGTCATAAAAATATCAGCTAGGAAATTTGATTTATCAAATTTTTGATAAATCAAACCATTTCCTTGAGTTTCTGGTTGTCTGAAACAGTTTTTCATGAGTTACACTTTGTTACTCTTTTCCCAAGAATTCCAGTTTCCAGCCTTGAATGCAAGATAGCATATCTTCTGAGTAAGCGTCCTTCAAGAGTGAGACGTATATTTTGAACATAGCTGTTGTTTTTCTGGTTAAAACTGAGAAAATGGAATTCAGGGAAATTAGTTTTCTGTCTCTACAAAGGTTGCTTCTGTTATCTTTCTCAGTAATTTAAAATCAAGGAACTGTTAGCAAACTAAGTAAAATAGCTTTCCTCGTAGTAGAAAGTATCAGTGCACGTGGTAAAAAGTGGTGTGTGTGTGAGTGTGTGTGTTGAGTGTGAGTGTGCGTGTGTGTATGTGTATGTGTGCGTGTGTGTGAGCGTGTGTGTACGTGTGCATGTGAGTGTGCATGAGTGCGTGTGTGAGTGCGTGAGTGTGTGCGTGAGTGTGCGTGCGCGTGCATGTGCTCAGCCTCCTTCAGCCTCTCTGTGAAGCTTCACTGTCCTGAAGTTCCTGCTTCTGTTTTTCTTTGCTAGTGAATTTGAAAGATCTTTTCCTTTATTGCATCCTTACCAAAACCTGTGGTATATGAAATCCTAGCACAAATGCCAGTTTCTGTGCAGTGTGTTCAGATTTCTTCTCTCCCAACACCGTGTCGGGTGTGCCTTGAGGGGAGACAGCCGTCCGTCCGGTGCCTCTGCTCGAAGTGATCCGAATGTCGCCTCTCCCTCAGGTCCAGCCTGCACGTGGTCTTGTGGGGAGCGGTAAACAGTAGATGAGGGCTCTGTCTCTCCTCGAAACATACTCTGAATCACAGTCCGTGCTTCTAGTGGAAATGTGATGAATGAAGATAAAACTGGAGAGATGGAAGCCGCCCAGCCCATGTAACGAGCCATTCCTGTTCCTTCCCAGAGCTGACTTCTTTGAAGATGAGGCAGTCAAACAGATTCTGAAGTATGAACCCTGGTGGAATGAGCCATGTTCAGAAATGGTGGCCTGTCTGGGGAAGATTCAGGAGCCAGGAAGTCATGCTGCCTTAGGTAAGAAACTCATAGTGAAACTCATTTGTTAAGACTTCTAAAACCTCACGGTGGAAAGCAGGGTGAAAAATACTCTGGAATTGTCTTCTATTTGTGCAACTATATTCCTGCAAGTCTAAGATTAGTTTAAAATAAAAAGTTTTAAAAATTATTATTAATTGTTTTTTGGTACTGGGGATTGAACTCAGGGGCACTCGACCACTGAGCCACATCCCCAGCCCTATTCTGTGTTTTATGTAGAGACAGGGTCTCACTGAGTTGCTTAGCGCCTCGCCGTTGCTGATGCTGGATTTGAACTCGCAATTCTCCTGTCTCAGCCTCCCAAAGTGCTGGGATTATAGGCATGTGCCACTCTGCCCGCCTAAAAGTTTTTAAAATTAAAAAAAAAAATCTAGGTACCAAGTTTGCTGCCTTCTCTATTCTTTTTTTTTTTTTTTTTAATTTATTTATTTATATGTGGTGCTGAGGATCGAACCCAGTGCCTCACGCATGCGAGGCAAGTGCTCTACCGCTGAGCTACAATCCCAGGCCCTGCCTTCTCTATTCTTAAGCATAGGGTTTAATCACCTCACAATGTGAGAATATGATTTTGTACTGCTGATTTTAGAAATGAGATCTTCATCCTTGAAAATGCCACTAAATCACTTCACTTATTTGTGTTGGAAAATACTTTTGAAGTACAGTTTCCTTTAGAACCGTTGGAGTCCTCTTAAATTAATTTGTAGTAAATTCAGAGGTATTAACATACAGGACATTCGTAGTTTTCACTAAAACTGCTTGAGAGGCACACACACTCCTGTGGTGAGGCATACTGAGTGTTAGTGATGGTGGTAGAAGACCCGGTTCTGTGTGTCTCTCTCTGGTGAATGAATTTGATATGTCCTCCCCATTTTTTCACAGCTAGTTTTATGAAGAGGCCAGTGTAGCTATTCGCATACCCACAGCTTCCAGGGAACGGGTTGGCCAGCATGTCCCCAAGAAAGCTGAGCTGGGGTTTTATGAGCCAAAGGGATGGCTGTGCTGTACTTAACAGGAAGCCAGGCGTTGCCCACAAAGAGTCCTGTTTTAGGAGCATATGTTATTGCCTGAGTTAAACTAAGAAGTTCCTTCTGTCAGTTCAAAGTTGCGTATTAAGTCTGTGTATTAGAGTTATAACCATTTCAGATAGGTCAGGAATGAGAGTCCGATTTGGCCAACGCACTGACTTGGCTTTAGTTTTATATATTAAAACTAAAATGTCATTGGGTAAGTGAAAGGTTCTCTTTTTCTCTCGAGAATAATTTAATGAAATATAGACCTTTCCTACCCCGACTTCCTCTCCCTAAGGTAATTGCTGTGTTAATTTTTTATATTCTCTTCCATTGCATTCCCACTCCACCTGAAGTAGCTATGTGGTCAGTGTGGCATCAGTTTTTTTTTTATTCTTTGCATAGCAGTGCAATAGTGTCTAGTTTAGTGCCTTTTACAGGTACTAAATACATATTTATGGAAAAATAAATATAGTAATTATTTTTGCAGTTTTGTTAGAGTTTAGGTGATCTCATAGATCAAAAAATTACTGCTGTAAGTTTTTAAAAAATAGATATTTGCTTCTATTGCATGAGAGAAACTCATTTATAATAACTCTTAATACATTATTTTCAACAAATCTGGGTTTATATTTAATTTAAGAAGCCTTCAGAGTGTTCCCACGTGACATTGGCAGATTTTCAGGTGTAGAATTGCTAACACTATTTGGGTAGGTAGCTGTGTGTCTGTGCCTCTTCTCAGAAGGTTGCCCAGACTGAAATCACCAAGGATGTCATCTGGTGGGACTCAGTTTCCCCAGGTGTAGTGGAGTTTTGGCGAGGTGGTGTGGGGAGAAGCTGGCTGTCGTGTCATTGAGCTTTCTGCCCACTAGGGCGCGCTGGTTGCCCTCCAATCCGAGGAAGGCTTGGCCTTCAGGCAGCTCTGCCTGATTCACCTTCCCACTCCCTTGATACAGAGCACCTCCGTGTCAGCCCTGCTGGAGTTCCTGCTGTCTGCAGTTTAGCGGGCTCAGCCAGAGTCTGTCCTCCTGACCATGGGCTCTCCTGATCCTCATTCGTCCCCTGACTTGTACCGGGCTAGGCTTCAGGCACAGCCAGCTGGCTAGGCCACCACAGTGATTCATTCTGAACGTCACCTTTGGGAACAGCCAGGGCTGTAGTCTGAGGTAGAGGAGTTGAGCTGTGCTGAGCAGGCGTCTCTTCTGATGGTCAAGCGCAGGGCTAGGTGCAGGATGTAGGCTGAACATGGATGAGCTTGGACGTCCAGCAGTGTGGTCCACTGACTTCAGGTTGCTATGGAAGTCCTCTACCTGTCTCTGAGTTGTCATGAGGACCGAATGAGGTGACATGCCTTGTGAATGTTAGAAATTATCATCCGAGAGTAAAGTCAGTGGCAAGAGAGCCAGGAATTGAGTAGCCAATCTGTGAAATTACCATTTTTGTGTACTTTGTTTTTTGTTTTTTTTTTGGTACTAGAGATTGAACCCAGGGGCACTCGACCACTGAGCCACATCCCAGCCCTATTTTGTGTTTTATGTAGAGACAGGGTCTCACTGAGTTGCTTAGCGCCTCGCCGTTGCTGAGGCTGGCTTTGAACTCGCAATTTTCCCATCTCAGCCTCCCTAAGTGCTGGGATTACAGGCTTGTGCCACCACACCAGCCAGTACTTTGTAAAGCTTTAAGGGAAGGTATTTTGTTAATGAGATCCCCCTCCCCGCCCCCGCTTTTTCTTATTTAAATGTTTGATTCTTTCTTTGGGGGGGGGGGGAGGATATCTTACAGTGTAGCCCAGGCTGGTCTTGAAAGCTGAGGTTCAAACAACCCTTCCTCCTCTGCCTCTTGGGATGCTGGGGTGACTGTGCACCACTGGGCCTGGCTTCCTACACAAGGACTTGGGATACTTAAAACTGGAGGAATAAATTAAAGTGTGTTGAACCAGGATAAAATAAGGGGAACAGAAATAGACCAAGAAACAAGCTTTAAATTCTCTGTTTACCACGGTGCGTGGTCCTGCTCTCTCCTTCCCTCCTCTCCTCTGTGTCCCTTGCTGCCTCTCTGGTCTCTCTGTGTCGTGGCAATGATGTGTTGCCTTTTGAACGCTTCCTCATGGGGGTGTGGTGTTGTGGGTGAGGGGTGCACCTTTGGTTCATCCTTTATATCATGAATTATTCACCAGCATAGCTTTGAATTCCAGATGAATCTCAGGTGGGAACCTTTGCTGCTGGCTTGGCCTGGGCTGTGGGGTTCTTGTCCTGGTCTTCCTGACTCTGAGTTCCCATGGGGACTTTAGTACCATCTTCAGTTTCATGATGCTGGCCTGGCCTGGGCTGTGGTTGTTGTCCTGGTCTTTCTGACACTGAGTTCCTGTGGTTGGACTTCAGGGGCCCGTGAGTGGCAGTGGCGAGCACTTGCTCCCTGGAGCCCTGGTTTCTGAGGACGGGCCTGCCACATTTCTCATGGTGTCTCTGAGTGGTTCGTCCCAGCCAAGGCCTCTTGGCACACGCCTGCTCGTGACGAGGTTGACAGTCAGTGGACTTGCTAGCACACGAGCCCTCCGTGTTCGCAGAGGTCCTCTGAGCGCCAGCCTTGACCGCCAGTGCTGAGGGCTGGCCATCAGCTGGCGCCTGAGTGCAGCGCGCTGCTCCTGCTTCCCTGGACCTGTCCCGGCAGTGCGCGGTGCTCTGCAGGAGCCAGGCCGTGGGAATTGATCTGCTGCTCCACAGGAGACAGGGATGTCTGGGAGGGGCGTGCAGACAGGAGGGGAAGATTTGAAACTAACAAAATTAGGGAAAGTCTGGGAGGAAAGTGCCACCACCGACGCCTCTGGCTTTTGGTGGGAGTGCCGCTGCAGCCTGGCACGTGTTGGTGGGGCTCTTAATGCTGGGAGGTGATCCTGGGCCTTTGCTTCCCAGACCTGTGGAGCATTCAGTGGGTTTTTGTTCACTGCAGATTATTTTTAGAAGCATAATTAACCGAAATGTGGACTGTGTAGCGAAGCTGCTTTATAGTGTAGCTGAATCATACAAGTGCTTGACAATAATGTCACTTGAGGTGGCGATCATCCAAGCGCTGCCGGCACGTGTCTGCAGGTATTCCCAGGTCTGCTGCTTGGGCAGGCCTGGCTGTGTGCAGACCTCCCGAGCTCCCCTGGGGGGTGGATCTGCAGTTGTAATAAGGCCTTTGGGAGCGCAGACTCTTGATTTCTCCAGTGATTTCCTGCTTCCTTTATGTTGTTCTTTATCCTCTGTTTTCTTGGCATGAATTTCAGAATGTGGGTGTGTTTGTATATTATCAATGAACTAAGTGGGCCGAAATGGAACTTTAAAAACGTTTAGAAAAGTTGGTGGTGTTTAAGGAAAGCCTGGGGCACCTGGTTCCCAAGCACCGAGAGAGTGCAGTCGGGTTGACTTTGCATGTGCTGTGCAGTGGGCATGAGCATGTCCCTATGTGTGGGTAGCGTGGCATCAGGAACTGCCATGCCTGGGTCAGCCTTCCCAGAGCGCTAGAAGATAGGCAGGGTGATGGCTTCAGAGTGGGGCAGAGTGTAGCGGAGCATGCTGGTAGACGGCCCTGGCACACTCACTGATCCAGATCTGTGAAAGCAGAGGTCTCTATTGGCCAACGAGGGTGTAAAGGCTTTTCTCTAGTGAGACAATACTGCTGTGAACACCTGGCACTTTCCTATTAGCTAAATTAACAAGTGTCTGAAAAATTGTGCTTAAGGGAATGCGGTCTGAAATCTTTTGCTAAATACCTGGGTCTTAAGATAGTTTGCCAAGCGTACCACATACATCGGTGTGTATTCTTTTGTGTAGTTTCCTTAAATCAAATTGCTTGAAGTGAACTGAATGCTTCTATTTAAATTAAGGGATTTTTAGATGAGTCCTTTAATGGGGCAATCAACACCTAGTTTATTTGTCTTACCTATTTAATTGTTAAACACTGGCCTTTAAAGCATAACATCTACCAGTATTTTGACTTGTATTTAACACATTTCTTTACCTTGCTGGCCAGCAAATTGAATGAATTCTTTAAATTATTCATCATTTATATAAGCAATACTATGCAAATACATATCTTCCTTTTTTTAGCATAGGATAGCTAACGGGTTGAAAAATAATTACATAAATATATTTTAAAACGTGCTTCTTGCAGTAAGTGTATTTTAGTGAGTAAAAAGAGTATTGTTTCCAGTGCTTTAAATTAAGTGTCCTTAAGTGTCCCCACACCCCTACTACACAAGAACAGGGTGCAAAATCACCGGAAGCTTTTAAATAAAAAGAAACCATCTTAAACTTAAGAATCCTAAGACAGAATGGAAGTGAGTTTGGAAAATTGTAAGTGAAAAAGGTTTTGTTAGTTGGTCTCTATCACTGTAACAAAATGCCTGAGATAACTGGCTTAAAAAGAGGAAAGATTTTATTTTGGTTTACACCTAGAGGTTTCAGTCCATGTTTGGTCCTGTTGCTTTTGGCCAGTGGTGGACAGTGCATCATGACCGAAATGTCTGACAAAACCGACTGTCTCATGGCCATGATGCAGAAGACAGCCAGGAAGAAGCTGGGTTCCCGTCTTCCCAGCAAGGGTACCCCCAGTGATGTAAAGCCCTCAGGAAACCCCAGCCCTCCTAACAGGCCACAGGTTGGAGACGAAGCCTTTCACAAACGTGGGCCTTTGGGGACACACACACAGCCAGTGCCAAGGCCTGCCGTCTGTGTGTGGTCGTTGTCCCTTGCTCTTGCCGTGAGGAGAGGAAAGGCAGTCCTGCTGAGCAGAGACCAGGGCCTGGGTAGCCAGCTAGCTACCGAGTGCGGCTTTGGAATATTGAGAATAAATTTTGGCCTCTAAAGAGGCGGCAAAGAGCCCAGGTGTCCTTTCATCCTCCTCCTCCTCTTGGCAAGAGGCCTTCTTGAGTTACAGCTGAGCACGTGACCGCTTAGCTGGTGGCTGTTGGTTCCTGTCCTCCTTGAACTGGGTGTGGTACGTGCTTGCTGGCAAGGGAGTGGAGGTGCTGTGTGCACTTCAGGGGTGAAGTTTCAGGTAAGAAGGGGCTTGTCACCCTCCTCTTGCTTTCTGCCTTCTAATTTCCTTTCTAGGAAATTATTAAAAGCCAGAGTAGCTGTCTCAGCCTGATGGGTAGATGTTCCACGATAGAGAAGCTGGTGCCCAGCCAGTCCTGAGTCACGTGCCCCAGTGGTAGCATGAGAAAGACACTTCTGTCTCCTTTCAGCCGCTGTCTTTTGAGGGTCTGGTCTCTGTCACAGCAGTTTAGCCTATCTTTACCTGAATTTAACTGATGGCTCTAAACCTGGAGAAGACTTGAAAGTTATTTTGACATTATGTTGGTTGGAAGCCCCAGAAATGGAAGCAGGTCGCTCCTCTTTGGTGGAAAAACTTGGAGAATTTGAAAGTGATTGATGGGGAATGGGAGGAAAATTACAAATTACTTTGTGAGATGAAAGAGTAATCACACTTTTACTTAGCAGTATATGCATATAAATGCTTAGATTTCTGTTAAAATTGTCTAAGATAGGCCTGGTATGTGGCTTGGCGGCAGAGTGCTAGCATAGCATGCACAAGGCCCTGGGTTCAGTCCCCGACAGTGGGAAGGGGGACAAAAAGAGAAGGCTTTACGTACAATGCCTAGGAACTGAGACTTTACCTCCTGTTTTTAGCTGTTACGCTTTCTGTGCATCTTTCTCTAGGCAAGGTATTCTACTTCATTTGTATAACAATGAACTAATACTTATATCTTGTTAATGTTAAAACATACGTCATTGAATAAAAAAGCATTTTACTGGATTTTTTGTGTGTAACTCGAGGAAGACTTGGTGTTCAGAGACTGCTTTATAAGAGTTTGGCAGGGATCTGCAGTCTCATGGTGCTAGCCTTTATGGTAAGCTTAGGGTATTTTGTAATTGGCACTAAGTATTTCAAGTCTGTTGTTCTGGACAGGGTAGCCAGTATTAGTGAGGTGTCTGATAAATGAAATAGCTTTTTTGTCTTATCAAGAAGTGCTTAATCATGAACATGTGGGAAAATACTGTATTCACAGTAGTGACAACAACCACGATGACCTTGATGTGATTTTTAGCAAGAAAAGCAACAGATCTGTTTGACGAAGTTGGTGGTTCAATATAGTGGGGAAAACGGATTACTAAACAAATTGTGCTGGCACAATTAACTGTTCATCTGGAATAAACCGAAATCTTAAAATGTGAAAAGATAGCTTCCAGATGGATTAAAACATAAATGTAGAAAGCAAGACAATAAATCTTGGAGAGATTTCATGTGCAATTCAGAGGTTGGGGAAACATTAACCAAGGTTATAAATCCAGAATATTTTGTAAAAGATAGATTTATTTGGCTACATGAAAAATAAATACTTCAGTGGCAAACCGTACCATAAACAAAATCGTAGAGATGAGCAGATTTGGAGAGGTGGTTGGGATTCATGTCTAATACACAAGAGTCCTTAAACTCGACAAGGCATCCAGCAGAAAAAAATGGGTGGAGCACATTCAGATGGGTGATTCACAGGAGAGTGAATCCAGATTTCCAGTAAACTTAGGAAACGCTCAGAGTTTAGCATTTAGGTGCTAATGAGATAACCATGATGTTTCATGATGTTATTTTTTTCTGACAGTGTAACAAATTAACAAAACATGCTCTCATGGTTTCCCCACTTTGGAAGTCAGGCCAGCTCTGCTGGGTCCTCTGCACGAGGTCTCAGAAGGCCCTAGACAAAAACGTTATTTTCTTCAAACAGGTGTTGGTGGCCTTCAAATAGGTACTGGCTCTTTTCTGGAGCTTGGGATCCTGCTCCGGGCTCACACAGTTGCTGACAGAATTCTGTTCCCTGCTGTGGTAGCACAGAGGCCCCCACTTTGCTGCTGGCTGTCTGCTAGGGCCACTCAGATTTTAGAGCTTCTGCAGGTGCTTGCTGTGAGTCTTCTCGTAGGCCCCCTTACCATGCATCATCTCACTTCTTCAAGATGAGCAGGCAAAGCCCTGGCTCAGGTCTGCTTCTGTAACAGGACTTTACTGTGGGAGTGACTGCCTCACCTTGTCCATATTCTTAGAGGCAAGTCACAAGCCCCATCCTGCATGATGATGTGACTCCTTGGGAGGGTCGTGTCATCTTAGAATTTTGCCTCCCGTGGTTATTGTCCGTTCTTTACCCTGGAAATGACTGGGAAGAAATCTGTTGTGTTTCTTGCCAGGTGAGGTGGGAGGTCTGTGTAGGAAAGGGATCTTCTGTCCATGACTGGATAGAAAGGAGAATCACTGTAGCCTTTAAAGTATTTGCTTTAAAACAGATAACCTTTTTGATTCAATAAATCTACTCTTGGAAATCTTTTCTAGAAGTAAAGCCTCCAGTACCCAAGGACATACGGCAAGGACATTTTTGCATCAGTATTGAGTAGCAGGGAGGCAGGAGAGGGTGAATGGCTATCAGTAGGGGGCGTGGTTGGATAAAGCACAGGACGTCACGGAATATTGTGCTCCGTCACAAAAATGAGCCTGTTCCAGTTGACGTAGCCATCTACCAGTGGTGTTGTGGAGTGGGTACTGCATGTCTGTGTGTCTGTCTGTGGTCACCTGGGTGTGGAGAGAACCAGATTTTTAATGTGAGGCTGTTTATGAAGATACATGTGGGAAGAGGTGCCTGGGAAAGAACAGCAGAGAAGGGAACTGTGAAAAAGAGGCATCCTCTTCCCGGAGTCCCGTGTGTGAGGGAAAGTCACATTTGTGCATTTAGGGTAGACTGTTTATGTGGTAAAAAACAAAACTTAAAGCTGACTAGTATATGGGAATGTTTCTATTTCTTTGTACTGAATTTTCAAAACAGATAATGAATATTGTCATGGTGGGTTTTACGACTGTTATGTTTTTTGTTGTCCAAATGTATTGTCTTGATATTAAAGTTACTGTGACTTTAAATACCTTAAGTACAGAACAGTGAGGGGCCTGAAGACGAGTGAAGAAGGGCTACTTAGAAATTCCTCCTTTGGTGCTACCAGGTTTTGAACAGAAGCCTTAATAAAACTGTGCTGTCGACTTTAAAAAAGTTTGTTTAGATGTCTGTAGACTTGAGTACGAAGAATTCTTATTCCAGTTTCTATATTCAGAGTTGTAATTTTGGAAAATCTTCCACATTGATGATTTCACAAAACTGAATGAGAAGATAATTTTTAAACGTTTTTTCTTCTAGTGCCTTTTTCTGAAGAAGAGAAGTATCAGCTACGGAAGTTTGTCAATAAGTCTTTCCTGCTCGACAGGAGAGCTCGCCGTCAGGTGTGCTACGGCTTAATCGACATTCTCCTGGCCTATTGCTACGAGACCCGCGCCACCGAGGGCGACAGGAACGTAAGTGGGTGCCCGCGCGCCTGCTGTGCTGTGCTCTCTGGTCGAGGGTCACTTGGGTGGCAGGCCGCCAGCCTGGAGGCATGGTGCCCACGTTGTCTCTTTCTCTTGTTTCTTGGCACTGGCTTCTGCTACAGAGCAGAGCAGAGAGGGTTAAGGATGTGAAGTTGAGAGGGGAGAGGCTGTCAGGCTCTCCCCTCTTCTAGGCCAAACAGGAACGCTGTGTCACACACACCCGGCAGGGGCAGGGACAGGCTCACCTGGCGCTCCTCGGTGTTTTGCAGCCCTCAGGTGGCAGGGGCAGAGTGTGGCATCGCACACAGAAGGAATCCCAGTTTTTTCCTGCAAGGGCACATAAAGGTGGTGCCCTCCTGAAAAATTCTAAATCAGATCTTTAAAAACCTGATTCATATCCTTTTTTGGTCTTTAAAAGAATCATATTGTCAAACTAAATTCTTTTATACAATAAACACTTAAATTGTCTTTTAAAAATGTAGGCTTTATTGTATTTCTTATTTGATTTTATAAATTAAAAAAGAAGGTTGGAAAACTAAAAAATATTCTTAGTAATGTGGCTTGCAGCTGTTTATAATTGTCCAGGCTCGTGGAGTTCTGACCTGAGCGTATACTTTTCTTTTTTTTGAATTGCACAGATAATTTATGTCACTGTAAAAGAAAGCAGATACTGGGAGGACATAATTAAGATTCCCTGTGATTTTCCTAGTCAGAAGTGACCGCCATTGCTTATGGCATGCATCTTTCCAGCCTCCTAGTATGCGCCTGTGTCTGCGTGGAATCATGACATGCATGCTGTCATGTAGTTTGTTCTTGTCACTCAACGTCACTAGTGTAGCATCACAGTTATGATTTCATATGTGCTAGTATTTTTGTTGCCATGATTCTGAAAATTCCTAAGGTGACTCTTGAGGTATGTTTATCAACATTACTGAGTAGCAAAGGCACATTGTGTCTGAAAATAATTTGTTTTCACTCCTCTTTTATAAGGATGGTTGGATAAAATGCCTTCTTGGACCAGAAAGTACCTCAGATTATAGAATCTTGACGACTGAGAGCATTCACTCACATCTGATAAAATCTGCCTTTTCTTATTCTTCTGTGCACCTGTTTGAACTCGTGACGCCTCACACCTTGGAGAGCTCTCTAGAATGCCCTTGCTCTCGCAGTATTCTCTAAAGGGCATTGTCGATCAGTGTCACAGTTGGCATAGGTGGCACCTGAGGAGCCAGGGGCTTCGCTGAGAGGGACAGAAGTGGAGCGGGTGTCTTCTAGCTTCAAGTTTCAGTTCCAAAGCCCCTGGTGCCTTGCTTTTGTGTTTGGTGCTGCACAGTGAGAACTTCCGATTCTATAGGATCCCGAGCAGACTGAACGGGGACTTGTGGGTCAGTGGGACAGCCCTTGTGAACACGCAGGGGCGGCTTAGTTCCCGTGATGCCAGGACTGCTCGGTACAGGGTTGAGCAGGGAGGGTTGCTGTATTTTCACGTGATCTTGCTTCTAAGCAGGTGTCACTCTTTCCTCCAAAACAAGGTGGAGTCCGCGTGGAGTGTCGGGAAGCTGAGCGCCACGCTGTGCTGGTTCGAGGTGAGCTCCCGCCGCAGGCTTCCTCTCCGTTGTCAGTGCTCCGCGTGGGTCGTGCGGGCTGTTCTGGGTGAGAGCGGAGCTTGTTCTGCACGCTTGTTTTTCATCTTTTCAGTGAACTGTGGTCGCGAAGCCGACTAGGTGTTTTGGAAACTGGGGAAGGGGACGAGCTTTGGAGGAAGCGCTGGGCACGGTCTGTGGGGCGCGGGTGGAGGTGCAGGCACGGCTGCGGCTCGGCAGGCCTGGAGCTCGGCAAGGCGGGGAGCGCTGGGGGGCGGCGGGCGCAGGGCTGCGCCAGGCCCTTCGTGCCTGTAGCTTTGCCTGTCCCGTGAACACGGCTGTGAGGCGAGCGCTGCTGGCCGCACGTGGGGAGCTCAGAGCACACGGCCTGAGGAGCGGCCGCGTCCCGCGGTCAGCGTGGTTCTGACGCCTCCTAGTGTAGTGGTGATCGTTCTCGCGTCTTTCCTAGAAAACAGTTGTGCAGGTCTCACCAAAAACACCAAAGGATGGTGCCTTTACATTTACTAAGTTTAAACTAGCTGTTCTACATGAAGACAGTAATTAAAAGTCGAAGCTTTAAAAGCACCAGTCTAACCGACGGGTTGTGGCATCAGTCAAGGCACTTGCAGCTTGGGTGGCCAAGTCGAGGTCGTCTGTGGCGTCACCTGGTTCTCTTGGAGGCAGGGCGCAAACAGGAACTTCCTCAGAGACTCCTACTCTTCCAGGAGTGGCCACGGACCCACAGCTCCGAGGGGAGCGTGGTAGAAAGCCAGGCTCAGGGCCCCCGGCCCCACAGATCTGACCCCAGGTGTGCGGTGAGGCCTCCAGGTGCTCGCATGTGAGATGCAGAGGGAGATGTGGCTCCCTGGGCTCCCTGGGCTTCCTGGGCTGCTCCTGTGGCCGCCATCAGCACGCAGTGGTGGAGCTGGGCTTTGTAACAGCTCCACCGATGAGTACGTGGGAAGTCGGTGGCTAGTCATTTCCTCATACGGGAGTTAAAATCTACATGAGGGGCTGGGACTGTGGCTCAGTGGCAGAGCACTTGCCTTGCACGTGTGAGGCCCTGGGTTTGATTCTCAGCACCACATAAAAATGAATGAATAAAATAAAGGTCCATCAACGACTAAAAAAAATTTTTTTTTAAATCTACATGAAAATTCACATGAGTTTATTTAGAAGTTTTTATTGTTCTTATATAATTTTGAATTGAGATCATTTTAATGCCCATATGTTAATAGCTATGTTTAGGTTATTGATAGATTGTTTTAAAAGTTCAAAACTCCTTTTAGATATAAAATATCCTTTGTTCAATATTCAGTGTATTTAATCAGAGCTTCCATGGCCTTAAGAGTCAATATACACAGAAATTATCTCCCTCCCTCAGCTTTAATTTTATTTTTCAATTTTTACATGCGACTTCCATTTTTATACTTATCAAAAACCAATTTCAAAACAATTTTGTAGAAAATTTCCTTCAGTTCTTTTTAAGGGGTGCTAGGGATTGAACTCTGGACTTGACACCCCAGCCTCTGCATCTAGTGTTCTCAGTACGTTTTGAATTGCTTACGGTATCAGTTTGATACCTTTTAAGATAAATCACTTTTCCAGAAATCAGTAGCCCAGTGTTTCTCTTTTATAAGTGAAAGCCAATCACTCAGGTAAATAGCACGGATATTCACGCCCAAAGCAGAAATAAAAAACAGAAAGGAGGACGGAGCTGAGCCCATGCCTCACTGCAGCGCCCCACACTTGGGTCTTCGCCATCTTAAGACACAGAAGACACACAGCATATCATCTAAAAAGGTCCTTTATGTGCACCTGTGTTTTGTTAATGCCATATGTTTTAGATTTTTATTTGTAATTCTTGAGACTCTTTAAAACTTCCCTGCTACATAAGTGATTTTTAAGGAGCATTTGTGGTGTGTTGATATAGTGTAAGAGATTATGAAGACTGCAATACAATACTGTAAACGGTACAAAAAGAATCTCATTGCATGGCTTTCTGTTTCTCTTGCACTTTACTTCATGATGATCCAGGTTTATAGTTTTGATTGAGAATGGTTTCCTGTTTCATTGCATGCTTTTGTTTGTGTACCATTTTATGGAAATGACTACTGACTAAAATGGCACTTCACAGACATGGAATGATGTTCATGAAATCCTGGTGTCTTTTGGAAGGAGAGTTCTGTGCTACCCACTTTATCGCCATTTCAAGCTGGTGACGAAGGCCTACAGAGACGTAATAAAGATCTTGCAGCTGGGTAAGCTACGGGCTTGCAAATTTGGGAGTGGGAAAGTTGTGAGTTTTTAGGATGTGAAGACTTAATCATGGTTTTTGCGTTTTTCTGTATGTAAGTGATAATAGTAAAAATAGTCAAAGCCTTCCCCAGGGGTATAAAGTAGTAGTCCCTCTGTATAGACACATACTCACTCAGAGGCCTGATGCTCTTCTCCAAGAGCAGTGGGTAGGAATGTGCACTCAGAGTGTTCCAAACCAGCTCACCTTGTGACAGGTGAACACCGTTCAGTATTCCTCGGAGGCCTGTGATTTTCTAGGCACCGTGGTAGACTGTGGGTGTAACAGTGACTGCATGGATGAGGGTTAGAGTGTGTCAGAGATGGTGAGTGAGTGGCTCAGGGCAGTGAGGAGAGCTCTGTTGGGTAAGTGTAGGGACCATGTGGGAGGACTTGTCGCCCAGACTCGGGAGGTCGGGAGGGACTTCCAGAGAAAAGTACAGCTACTTGGGAGGACTTTGCTGCTAAGTTCAGCCTGAGAAGACAAGTACTCACTAGCTTGAAGGATGTGGAAACTTCCAGGCTCCAAAACAAATTTCAAAGTGTGTAAGTGTATGATTGTCAAGATAATGACTTCGGGGGGCGGGCGGTGTCCGTGTGTGTGTCCTCTGAGGCACATCTATTCAGAACTCACTGGAGGACTTCCTAGTCCTCCTTAGAACCCCCTGTGGAGTCCCGTCCCTCTTCTGCCCTTAGACAGAAGTGTTTCTGGGAGCCTGGTTTCAGACGAGGATGAAGGGCAAGAAGGAGTCCACACGTGTGGAGCCAGGTGCTACTTGGCTTAGTGGGGAGATTCTTATCACCAGGGGTTGTGAGTCTCCTGTTGGGTTCTCTGTCCTCTGTGTGACCTGGAGTTGTCTTGCCCTGGGGGAGAAAGGCAGGAAGAAGATCCTCTTAAAGTAGATAATAATTGTGAAAATGAATCATAGTTAAATGAAAGAAGCCTTTTGAGTGTCTAGTTAGATTATTTTATTTTGAAAGATTGTTGATCATAGGATAAAAGAGCTAATATGATTGAGAAATCTATCTTCTTTAACAGTAGGGGAAAATCTGCTTCTGTGTTTGATATATTTTTCCTTCTTGCCTTCTGTCCAAGGTAGTTCTTGAATTGCTAAAATCACCTTGAAAATCAATCTACTATATAAAGACTGATTGTAGAGCTTGAGCCACACATCACAATTAATTGTTTTATAAGTCATGCTAGATTATCTGGGCATTATTCATAGATTTAAACTGCAGGAATTGCTGGATTTAAGAGTATGTGATTGTCCTGTTACGTCACGGCTTCGGAGGAAGAGCCAGCGAAGCCTCCCGTGTGGCTGTACCCACACTCATGCTCACTGGCTCTTGTGCACAGAAACTGTTACTTGTTTCTTTTTATTCTGGGAAATAATCCAGTTCTCTGGGTTTTTTTTTTTTTTTTATTTGAGAAGTAATCAGTTCTGTGATTGCATAACCTAAAATAAACTTGATTGCCTTGACTTACACTCTAATCAATTATTCAAACAGTTCTTGTAGGTCAGAATTGAAATCGAGACTTTCCATCATTTCCCTCTGATAAGAAGTAGTGTTACCAGCTGTCTTGTGATAGCTCAGGGAACGAGGTAACGCACTGTGGGCCTGGCTCCTGGGGATGCACTTGCGCCCTCTGTAGACAGGCACACCGGGCTCTGTGGCCCAGCTGGGCTGTGGTCGGTTAGTGCCAGACAGAGGACTGGACTGTCTAGAATTCACGCCATGAGATGTGAGGATGTCAGGGTCCCAGTGACAGTTGTGACCCGAATCGGCCACAGGGATGCCAGTCCAGTGTTGTCACTCAAGACTCATTTGCATGGACACCCCATGGTTAAGTGATGGTGGCTCTAGTGTGGCATTTAGTGTTGCCCTGGAATGAGCTGGTGCCTGCGTTTAGGATGTGACGACTTAATCATGGTTTTTGTATTTTCCTGTATGTAAGTGATAATAGTAAAAATAGTCAAATCAAAGCCTTCCCCAGGGGTGGCCTACGTGGACTCCATAGGGCAGCCTGGGCATTCTGTTTGTATTATCTGGCCGGTGCAGGGCTTCACTGTGGGAAGCCCTAGGTCACTCTCCCCCAGGGAAGCGTCGACCTCGAGGAGCTTCCCAAACCACCAAGGATGCTTCAGGATCTAGAGAGCCTCTCATTATAACTGATGGGCTAAAACTGCAGTTTTCAAGGAGTCTAGGATTGGCTTTACCTGACTCAGCAGCTTTTACGAGGACCCTTTCTAGACCTTTGGCTCTTTTAGGTCTGTGCACCTCCCGACCCTCCTCCCTCTTCCAGAGGCTGTCTGTCCCTTGACGTTTCTGAACGTTCCATCTTGATTCTCCCAGGGCAGGAAGTCCGGCTTTGCTTCCTGAGTGCCCCTTCAGTGCCTGGCGGGCCCCTGCCCGCGGTGCTCCCTCCAGCTGTCGTCATGCGGCTCACGAACCCCGTCTCCTTTTGTCCCTGTCTCCTCAGCATCTCTCACTACCTCCTCCTCCTGCCGTCCTCTGGGAGGACTGGGTGGAACCCTGCGGGAAGCACCTTGTCGCTGCTCTTAGTCAGTTGGAAATAAAAGCAGAGGGCTGAGAGGAGAGCGGCTCTCCTAACGCACCTCAGCGGCCTCCTCCTGCTTCACAGTGGCGCGCCTCATCCGCCGGCTCCCGAGTGCCCGTAGCCCCGTCACTGGTCACTGCGCGGCTTTACGGTGGTCCTCGCTCTGCTGCCGCGGGAGGCTGCAGGGGGTGGGGGCGGGGGCGGCCGCGGAAGCTGGGTTTCCTCGGGCTCATCCGCCGCCCCCTCGGTGGCATGGCGGTGTGCCGGCTCCCCACCGCACAGTCGCGGCAGCTGTTCCCTGGCGCTTCTCACCGCCCCTAGTTCCAGGAGCAGTCTGACTGCAGAACTTAGAATGTGTTTAAAAAGCCCCCCTGGCCTCCGCCTGGGTCTGGCTGGTGGGGAAGCAGCAGGGAGGAGGTGGCCCCCTTTGCTGTTCCTGTCACAGGAGGTGCCACTGGCTTCCAGAGCAGCCCGGTGAGCCGCCAGGGCTGCCCTTTCCTGCTGTTCCAGGCCGCCCTCAGGTCAGAGCTTCCAGGCACGTGGCTGTCCTTCCCTAGAGCCACTTCCTGATGGTATTTGGCACCTGCTTGTGGAAGTGGGCTGAGAATGCTTCTCAAAGAGCTGGAGCAGTGATGACGGCGCCCTGGGCGCTGGCTCCATGTGCCACACGAGGTTCAGCCCCTTAGCTGCCTCTGCATCACGTTCCCTGTGTTGGGCCCTGAGCAGGGAGAAGACGGTGTCAGGGGAGCTAAGACGGCAGCCCAGGGCCGCCCGTCTGTGCTGCTAGATGGCGTAGCCTGGACGGGACTCGAGGTCCAGCCCCAAGTCTGTGCCGCATCTCCATTGACACTGTTACAAATGAAATTATATCAAGTTTGAGATTGGCCTCAAAATAGTCCATAATGGGTAGTGGGAAGTGGCCGGGCGTGGCTGAAACATATTTGGCCACAGTTGATAATTGCTGGCCGGCGCTGAGTACGTGGTGTTCATGATATTGGCCTCTCTGTTTTGTAAGTGTTGTGGATTTCCTTTATAAAAAGTTGCTTTGTTTTTTTCCTACAAGTCTGGGTTCTTAACCACTTTATCTCTATGTTTCAAATTTAAATTAACAATTCTTGTGTGGAAAACAAAATTTACATTTGGGAAGTTGTATGAAAATTTTTTGGCCAATAAAAACACCATGAAGTTAATTTTTTGTCTGTTCTCTCTGTTGTCAAGGCTGGTAGAAACCTGCCTTTCTGCAGACGCTTGGAGTCTGGTGAACAGCAGTTCCGGGTAGGCTGCAGCCAGGGAGGCCAGCCTCGGGGGTCTAGCTGTCCTCACAGTTAGAAGCTGGCTTGACTTCAAATCGCCAGTAGCCCTTCAGTCAGCCGTTAACTGAGCTCAGTAATAACCAGTTTTTCAGAAATCACTGTCTACTAACATCTTCCATACGTAGAACTTGTCAGTGTGAAAGAAAAGAAGAGCCAGGCACCCAGCACAGGGCTTGGGGTTAATCTTTTATAAGAAAAATGGATGTCCAAGAAATTGAGGTATGGTAAGTACCCTGTATGAGCTCCAAGTTCTGATGAAACCTTGAAGGTGAATTTCTTTTTAATATTTACATTCTATTTATTCCAGTCAATTTAGCAAATACTTGGAAGCATTCCATCGTAGAGGGGATAACATATAACTAGACTACCAAAGGATGAAGTCCTAAGATTGTCCGATATTGATATTTATCTGTATTTAATTTTTATGCATTCCTGGTTTGGGATGTTTTAAAGAATTGCCACACTTTTAACTTTTACTTCTTAAGACATGTTGTGTGGCACTGTCCTCAGGTTGGCATGGCAGGCATTCAGCGTGCTCGCTGTGTTGAACTGGACCCTGGAAGTGCAGTAGTTCTCATGGGGTGGGCACCACAGAATCATATGCTGCCAGGCTTTAAATTTTTTTTTCTTTTTTCATATTAAGACACTCAAGGGAGAAATATGGGGAGTGGAAGGATAAGCCAGGGAAGGTGGTGGGTTTAAAGCACCTGGGACACAAGGCTACCTACAGCGGGGCCCTCTGCTGTATTTGGCTTGCTGCTCTCCACTCCTGCGTCTTGAGTGTGTTCACTGACAAGTTCGTCTGTTAATTGCTTCGTTCACCAGGCATTCTGAGTAATGACCTACTCAGCAGCTGTTCTGTGCTGGGCGCCCAGTGAAGGTAGAGCAGTCGCAAGGAATTGGCCAGGCAGGTGGCATTGGACACGGAGCCTGTGCCCTAGCAGGGACACTGAGGTGGCAGTCACTAGCCAAATGTCTAGCCGATTGTGGGAGGCATTGGAAAGAAAGGATGGCCAAGTGACTCACGGAAGGGAGAGGTGGCGTTCCCTGGGGGGCGCAGTGTGGGATCTGAGTTGGGCTGGGGGCGGCTCGGCTGGGTCACAGAGGGTGGGGCATCTGTTGATGGTGGTGCAGGGCGCCGCACGCAAGCAGCACCACTGTGTCTTGGAACCAGTGATGGTTTCCTCTGCACTTCCACCGTGTCCCCCAACCAGGGACAGTCCCTGGTCACGTAGAGTTGTGTCTCCACTCCTTCAGTTTAACGCTGACTTCCCATCTCGCTGCAGCACGTGGTGCTTGTTCCTGCTCCTTCCCCTGCTCTAAGCTGGCTTGAGCTCGTTTCTCTAAGACCAGAACGATCTTGGTGCTTTCAGTAAATTAGAATGTGTGAAGTTAAAGTCGGATATTGCAGCAGTGCTCCTCCCACTGTAGCTGACCCTCACGTGCCCGTTGTCCCCAGGATGGACAGCTGCTGCGGCGTGCTAGCCGGAGGACTGTGACTGGGCCAGCTGGGGCCTCGGGGTTCTGTCCTCGGGCAGAGCAGGTTCCTTTGGCTCTGTCCTTTGCTTAGAGTGCAGGCCTGCATTCTGAATGTCTTCAGTGGGCAGACCGTCCCTCCTTATAAGCCACGTGTCCTCAAGGTGTGTGGAGGGAGAGAACTTTTTGTTGTTCAGAGATACTGTGGCTGCAGCATTTCCTGCGTGGTTTGTATATAATCAATTGCCTTTTAATTGCCACAGTGATTAACAGCTTATGGTTATTCAACTACCAAAAAAAAAAAAACCCCTTCACATGTTTTTAAATGCTAGTGTTCTTTGAGAATCCGAGTTGGACAGTGGTGCCTAGCGGGTGATGGCCAGAATGGGCTGACCTCTTAGACCTCCAAGCCACAGAAGCTCAGGTTCTGCTTCTGCGCTATTGGGCCAGGGTCTATTGGTTTCCTCAGTCTGTGAGCTGAAGTGTAGAAAACAGGAGGTTAGTCACATGGTTTGAGTGGGTGAGGTTGTTGTTTATAATTAGTGCCTTTTTTTTTTTTTAAATATTTATTTTTTAGTTGTAGGTGGACACAATATCTTTATTTTATTTTTATGTGGTGCTGAGGATCGAACCCAGTGCCTCCCGCATGCTAGGCGAGCACGCTACCACTGCGCCATAACCCCAGCCCTATAATTAGTGCCTTTTTAAGTCAGCTTATTATTATTTTTTTTTGTTTGATCTTTTGGTAATGGTGATTGAACCCAGGGGTGCGTCTTCACTGAGCTATGTCCCCAGCCCTTTTATTTTTTATTTTGAAACAGTGTTTCAACAGCTAAGTTGCTGAGGCTGGCCTTTAAATTGTGATCCTCCTGCCTCAGCCTCCTGAGTAGCTGGGATTACGGTCCTGCTTCACTGCTCCTGGCTGGAAGTCAGTTTTGAGATTTTCTTTGTAGAAAATTATTTTCTGTCTACTTTCTTTATGTGAAAAGATAAAGGCATAAAATTGTATATATTTAAGACAAATTTGAGGGAATAAAGAAGAAAATCTTTTATTTGACACTAGTGGGTCAGAGTTCTGTTGTGTATTAATATTTGGACTTAATGAAATCAGTAATACTCTGTTATTTGGAGAACATGTAAGAATTAGTATGCAATTTGGAGTTTAAGAAGTTAATACTAAAAATGTGGCGAGTAACAGTCATGTATTTATTTAGCAGACATGAATCAGATCGGGTCTCTGCAAGGCATCATAATAGAATCAGTGAAGAGTTATACAGGCATCCGTGTCTTGGTCTCGGCTCATGGAGTCTGTTGTGTAACAGGAATGAAAGGACCCAAGATAAGATACAGGACACAATTATAAGACACAAAGCAGACAGTCCCTCAAGGAAGTGCTGTAGTTTCCCGCAGTAGTCCCGATCCATCCCGCTCCATCCCCTGTGGCCCTTGGACTAAGAATTCAATGGCTAAAGGAAACAGTGTTCTGTGGCACATGAGGGCACATGAAGTCGCATGTGAGCATCCTTGAAGAAAGCTTTCCGGAACCTGGCATGCTCGTCTGTGTGCATGTTGTCTAGGGCCACTTCGTGATTTAACGGCGGAGTTGCGACAGATGTGCTGTGGCCTTCGCAGCTCTTTACAGAGCGGTCGGCCGCCCGTCTCGGGGAGCACAGAGGCTGGAGGGAGCCCTTTCAGTGAGCTTGGCCTGGGGCAGCCTTCCAGCCCAGGGGCCGGCACTGTGTGGGTCCGCCCTGGCGTGAGCCCCAGCTGACCTGGTTGCTCAGTGGAGCAGGCCCCGCCACGTTGGGAGTAGCACACTCGGGAGCCTGTGTGGCCGGCTGGGGAGGCACAGAGCCCAGCAACAGCCTGCTGTGGCCAAGTTCAGGCCTGGTTTTTGGTTTCATTTTTTTTTTCTTTTCTTGGAGAGGGTAGTGGTTAAAGAAGTAGAAAGTAATGGTCTTTAGTGTGAACATTTGAGAAAGTTCAAATAGGAACCGTGAAGTAAAAGGTTGTAAATGACCTGCAAGAGCCCAGTGTGTCTGAGAGCCTGAGCGGCCTGGGGAGCCCCCAGCTCCAGTCTCTGCTCTGAAGCAGGCCGAGTGCCCGCTCTCTGTCTCACACCCTCACGGACCTGCCAGGGGCTAGCCACAGCGAGGGCTGTACTAGGTCTCTGTTCCTTCAGGCTTGGCGCATGCCCATGTCTCAGCCCTGTGCAGGACCTGAGGTGAGGTCAAGGGACAACAGGGTGGAGGTAGATGTCCCGTGTCCTCTCAGGTAGCTTGCACAGGAAAGCCTTGAGAAAGCAGCTCCCTTCCCTCCTTCTTGCCATGGAAGAGCCAGAGCCCAGGGTGGGTGGAGAGGGTAGGCCTTGGAGCTCCAGCACCTGTTCAGAAGTGCCCCCTGTTCCAGAAGATCTTAACTAAGCTGCTGTGGAAATGTGCACCGTAATTGATCTTAGGATTAGCAGCACAGGAGTCCAGTGTAGTTAAAACTTCCTATTTCCTGTTGCCCTATCTTACTTGGCCACCAGCCTGGAAGAGATGAGCACTCCAGGTGAGGAACACCCTTTACTAGTTATCGCAAACGTTTATGGATTATCTAGTGCAGTACCAACATAATAGTTTATAGAAGTGTGTTGCAGATGCAAAGTGTGGTAGGAAAGATGGAGCCTTTAACAAGGCTCTGGCCTTGGGTGAAGCTTCACAGAGACATTTACATCTCAGAGATGAAAGAAGAGGTTACTAATTGGGCTCCATGGTAGCAGCTGGCAGGGGAGGAAAGAAAGGCGAGAAGCAGCTCTCCCCTTCTCAGGTGCTGTCCTTGAAGGGTTAACTTGCCCAGAGCAGTGAAAGAAAAAGCAGCTTCTGTGTGAGCTCTGCAGACGTGAGCTTCTGAGCCCCTCCCTGACATGCGGGGTATAGAGTTCTGAAACTCCTGAACTCAGGGTTCAGGGGGACTCATTGCAGCGAAAGCTATACCCTCTGAACTGGCTGCAGTCAAATAAGCCTGCTTCCTGCTGTCCTCCGTGCCTGCCTCGCCTGTCCCTGCAGGACTCCAAGGGGTGCTTGTGTGTGTGGAGGGGATAAGGACGAAACCGACAGCACAGCTAATGAGGGAGGTGCCAGTGGTACTTCCTGCTTGGACATGTTTAGGAAAGTGGAGGGATGGTGCCCCCCGGGAGGCCCTGGGTAGCGAGGGGAATGCTGGTTCCGTGTCCAGGACGCACACATCCACTCATCCGTGTGGGGGCCTGGGCTGAGGCGGAGAGAGGTGGGGAAGATGGCAGCTCTGTGCGCCCCAGGGGCTCGCAAGGAGATGGGCCTTATCAGGGAGGACCCTCCAGAGTGTGGTGTCAGCTGGTGATGGACTTGTGGAGCCCAGGCCATCTGGCAGCGGCACTTAGCATGGAGTCAGAAGGGTGCGAGGCTGGTGGCACATGAGGAGAGCAGACTCCCTCTTTCTGACCAAGGTAGCCTGGGACAGACAGTGTGGCCCAGAGGAGGAAGGGACGGTGGACAGATGCTTCACAGGTAGCAGGCTGGAGGCAAGGGAGGGAGTGCCAGATCCTGTGCCCTGTGTGACCTTCTGTCCTCGTCCCCCTTGATGCACTGTGAACACTCACGTGCTCACTGTCTCATTTTAAGGCCCAGAGCGTTCTTAAGAATTGCTTCTCCATCTGCCCCGTGGGAACAGACTCAGATTAAGCACCAAACAGTGAAGCCAGCAGGCTCTGGCTGCACAGCTGGATTTTAAAAGTCCAGGTTTAGATTGCAGTTACTTTCCCATGCATCTTCAGCTTCTTAGCCCTTCTGCCTTTTTACTTACTGTATAAATGGGAATTTTTGTGTGTGTTCTACCTTGGGCTTAGATGCCTCGCTCCTAACTGTCGGAGGAAGCTGAAATTAGACATGCTACCATTAGGTGATTTTTTTTCCTTTTTGGTACTGGGGATAGAACCCAGGGGTGCTTAACCAGCGAGCCACATCCCCACCCCTTTTTATATTTTATCTAGAGGCAAGGTCTCACTGAGTTGCTTACGGCCTTGCTGAAGCTGGCTTTGAACTGTGATCCTGCCTTGACCCCCTGAGAAGCTGGCACAAACTTGCACGTGGCACAAGCACTGCTTTGATGAGTGGCACAAGGAGGAGGGTGGCGTTCATGTCAGGGCTGTCCTTCCAGACCAGCAAACCCTACAAGGACTGCTACTGCAGAGAAGGCAAGGAGTGGCCTTGGGTTACCTTTCTTATTTGAACTTTCAATGGTTCAGAGACATGAGAAAGTCAGACCGCCGCACTCCTTCAGAGGGAGATACCATAGGGAAGGAGTCATCAAGCTCTTGCTCTGCCTGCGTCACGACGCAGTAACCCATACCAACTCCTCAGAGCACAGGTGTCACAATCAGTTCTGTTAGCTGAGCAGTGTGACCAGGTGTGTTCAGAGCTAGGCATGACCTCTGGGGTAGAGGAACCCAGACTTTACTGAACAGATCACACAGCTGGCAGGACGTTGTTGTGGACCAGGGAGGAAGGATGACCTGTCATGTCCTTCTGGCACACAAGGTGATGGACGCTGCCCCTGTGTGTTGCACAGTGGCTGTGAATCGCATGTTCTTGTTTCCAGTCCTGGCTGTGATTTGGGCCAGCTCCTTCAAAGCCTCCACACTCATTTTCCTCTGATGAGACAAGGAAGAAAGTACCCACCTCACAGGGCTGAGGATATAGCAGACGAGGACATAGCGGACGTGAAGTGTCCTGTGCAGGACCCTGGCTAGCTCCTGACTGCTGTGATAGGCCGGACCCTGAGCCAGCCTGGGGAGGACTGGAACTGTATTCCCAGAAGTAGTGGTCAGTTGACACCTGGGTGGCAGATCAGGATTGGGTTGAGGTTTTTTGATTCCAAGCAGAGGGAGCCTCTGTGCAGTCTGTTGTTGCACGTTCATCGTGCCTGTGAACGTGTGAGTGCTGAGTGCAATGTTGATAGCAGTGCTTCTCAGTTGGTATAAGACTAAACTTGTCCTTAAAATAGTAACTCGTTGCTTCAAGTACATGTTTCTTCTTGCAATTGAGAAATGCAAAAACTTGAACAGATCTGAGGAGTTTGAGTATTATGAATTACATGGGTGGAGAAGCTTTTTTTTTTCCTTTCCTTTTTTTGGGTACTGGGCCACACCCCCAGCCATGAGAAGCTTTTTTTTACACACATATATTAACATATTTTTTAACATATATATCTATGTTAATTGTTGGGGACTTGATTTTATTCTCTGACCTGGTGCGGCCTGATGCTAAACTAGGTTACCCTGCTTTGATTCTCTTAATTTTGATGAATTTGACACAATTTTCCTAGCTTGTGCCTTTTTATGGTCACCTGGTGTGTGAAAATTAATGTTAAAATAATACCTAAGATCCCTTTGATCATAAGTTCTCATCAGAATCCCAGAAATCTAGCCACGTATCTGAGTTACGTGTTTCAAAATGATGGTAAGGTCGACTTTCTTTGAGATGATTTTATGAATAAAGACTAACGGTGTTTTCCTCCAGGCCTTTAAAATCGCCACCTCTTGTTCCTTTACTTTCTTGGCTTCTTGTACAGCTCAGAGCCGCCAGGGCAGCAAGGTACCAAGGCCAGCTGCCGGCTGCCATGGTGTGCCGGCAGCTGCAGAGACGCGCTGCTCCGTGTGGAGCTGCAGTCAGTCCTACTCCTGAGCTGGCTTTCAGCCAGCAAAAACATCCACTGCCCTGATCATCTTCTAGGGGTGGGAGCCATTTCTTAAGTGCCTCCAAACATGAGCTGGTCTGTCGGGGAGGGGACTACCAAGCCTGGTCTGCTGCAGGGACTTGGGGGAGCCCAGGGGGTCCCGCATGGAGCAGTTCTGGCTCGTCTTGGTTTGAAGACGTGTGACCCCCGCGCTGCCACATCTGTCCAGGCAGGCAGGCACACACGCGGTTTCAAGCTCGCCAGAGGATGTGTGCGCCCCCGTAAACCACACCCCTGCTAAGAGCCAGAGGATGTGTGCGCCCCCGTAAACCACACCCCTGCTTTCGCCTGCGTTTCCTTGTGTTCTCGTGTGATCCTTAGACACCCTGAGGTAAGGCGTTTGTGCCCCTGGACACTTACACTACCAGGATGCGAGTGCTAAATGCCTGCCTGAATGAGAGGGGGCTGGTCTCAGGCACTCCTGCCCCAGTGGCCTGGCTCCTCAGCCTTCGCAGAGCTGGAGGCTCGCTGGCTGCGGGGGGACCCTAAGAGGCTCTGCCTGCCTTCCTGCCATGAGGACACTCGCTGTGCCTTCTCCACAAGTGCCTCCTTTTTTCTGCTTTGCACTGGGCAGTGAAATGGAAATGCCTGGAAATGCCACTTTCCTGCAGTGCTCCGAGCAGAACTGACTGTCTTAGATTTGGGCCTTAGCAGTTTCTTATGCTCCCAGGACGTGTGACAACTCATGACTAGATAAAGCTCCATGGGAGCCCGGGAATGGGGGTCCCTGTGGGCTTCCGGCCACTGGTCAAATGACAGCCTAGAAGAGGGCCAGATCTTCCTTTGCCATAGTTGCTGGGTAAGTGGTGAAGGCCTGAGGACCTGCCAGAGCAGTCAGTGCACAGACACACAGAGCCCCACATCCTCGCACACCGTGGGCACCCCGGCTGTGACGTGCAGGCCCCCGTGGTGGTGGAGTCAGACCCCGGGATCGGGGTAGCGGTACAGCTCTGAGCTGTCAGCTGCCAGTTGCCTGGCTATCTTTCCCCATGTCTGTCCCAGGGAGTGCTGAGAACGTAGCTCAGTAGGTGCACAGTTAAAAGGCAGCTTCTGAAGGGGGTGCGTACCTCCCATCCAAACTGCCTGGCCTGTGATGTCTCAAAAAATTGCCTCATCTAAATATTGCTTGTCAGTTGTTTAGACAAACCAGCCATCAGCTTTGTGGTGGCACACACCCACTGTCCCAGCTGTTGGGGAGGCAGAGGCAGGACGGTTGCTGCAGCCCAGGAGCTCTGGACCAGACAGGGCAACGTGCGAGACCCCTCTCGAAAATAAAAACATACATCCATAAATGAGATCATTTAAAATGCGAATTAAAATTTGTGACTATTGCTTGTCAGTGTTTAAGGGCTGGCTTCATATGGAGTCTGTCCTGAGTGTTTGCTGAACTCTTCCTTGGGGATAATTGTGCAAGAGGAAACGGTGAAGGATGTCCAGCCGCCCTCCCCACGCAGGCAGGGGTGCTGGGCCCAGCTCTGGCACCTGTTCAGTGACCCTTGAGGCAAATGTTATCAGTCACTATCATCTGGGCACATCCACGTTCAGGATTTCTAACGTACATTTTTCACTTTTGAAAAAACATGCATCAGAATGTGCACATACAATGCAATTTCTTCACTTTAAACATATTTTTTAAATATTTTTTTCTTTTCTTTTTTTTTTTTTTTTTTTTTTGCTGTACTAGGGATTGAACCCAGAGATGCTCTACCACTGAGCCCCATCCCCAGCCCCTTTTTATTTTTTATTTTGAAATGGGGGCCTTGCTAAGTTGCTGAGTTTAGCCTTAGGATCCTCCTGCCTCAGCCTCCTGAGTTATAGGCATGCACACCCGCATCCAGTTTATTTCTTTTTCGTTATTTGACATTTTCGTTTACCTTGATGTTTCTTTTCACTGTTACTGCTTTACTGTTGTTTAGTGATAGGTGGGAGGTTTGAACTTGTCTGAGGCTCTTAGCAGGAGAGCAGCCTCACTTGAGCAAGTCTGCTGACTGAAGGTCTGTAATTTCACTAGGCCGGGGCTCCTGTAAGTTAGCACCATGCTCTTCTTCATGAACATCTCTGAGGTGGGGTCTGTGCTTAGTGCCCACACCCACGTGGAGGCCTTTTCCCTTGGTCTGGCTAGCCATATAACTCCTCCTCCTGTCGTGGTCAAGGTAGGAGGTTATCATAAAGCTAAACTACCTTCTTTGCTCCGCACCTCCCTTCCCCCAAAAGGGGAGAGGGAAGAAGCTAGCCAGTAATGGGCCCCTGCCTGTGGTGACCACGGTCTTCTCTGTGGCAGTGAAAACTGAAAAGTCCCTACAGATTATGTTCTTCCTTGGTTCTCTGGGTTCTCTGGGTAACACAGGCCGCATGGCTAACTGGTTTCCTTGGGTGTGCGGTTCTGGTGGTTTCCTTCTGTTCTCACGAATCTCTGCTTTAACATTACGACGTAGCTAACGGGGCCACTTTCATGGGTCGTAGCTCTGAGGTTGACTTAGCAGAGCGAGCCTGACGTCTTACAGATCAGGCCTTCTCAGCGTTACCCGCTTCTCCAAGCAGCAGTCTGGCTGTGCAGCGTTGATTGGCACGCTGCCCATCTGCATGAGGAGGCCACGCAGTGAACATTTTCTACAGCCAGGACCTCTGTTTTCAAGGACCTCTTTAGCTCTTGAACAAGAAAACGTGGTGTGGCCTTGATGGGCCAAGGACGCACAGGTGGCATGGCACAGTGGTGGCCAGCATGGTTGGAACCTAGGTCCTGGCCCTTCAGCTCAGTGGCACTCGTATCTCACTGTCCCCACCCTGGGGCCCTCCTGAGGAGCGAGGTGGGAGGGAGGTTGTAGGAGGAGCCACTGGGTTTCCTTTCCACTTTTTAGCTTTGCCGGGTTTAGTAAAGGACTCCGGGGACGAGAAAGTCAGCCCAGGGCTTCCTAGAGGGACCAAGACCTGGATAGGCTGTGTCCAGTGGAGGAGAGAAGATAGCCAGCTGAGCAGAGGCCTGGAAACCAGGCGGTGGGGACCTGGGAGGCACACCCAGGGTGGGTGGGCTCCAGGTCTGAGTCGCTGTGAGTCTGGTGGGACGGGTACTCAGGCAGTGGTGGGGAAAGGACATTTCTGAGAAAGAGCACCAGGACTAGTGTGTAAGCTCCTGGGAGGAAGGAGTCACAGGGGTGGGAGCTGGGTGGCTGTGTCCCTGGTCCGTCCTTACAGTGCTTCAGGCCTCCCCCAGACACTGGGCAGCCACTCATCAGTGGAGGTGTTAATTATAGGAAAATGTTGGTGCAACAGTTTTGGGATCTTGCGATGTGCTCTTCTCCTCGTGGTTCTTGTATAATCTAAGAGTCAAATGGGAAATGCCAGTGAAAGCAAACCCAGCGTCCCCGTGAAACCAGCATGCAGCGTTTTCATGTTGTGGAACCGTGAGGACCGTAGTGGCGCTCCCAAGCTGGAGTCGCTGTGTTTTGCAGATCCGAGGACGTGGTGTCACTCCAGAGTTAGTAATTTGCCCCGTGGTTCATAAATTTCAGGGGCTGCCATGGAGTTGGAACACCTAGGGAATCGTGGGGTTGTAAAAGACTCCTTTTGTACACTTTGGTTGGATTAAAATTAGGTTCATTTAACAGCCAGGAGGAGGTAATTAGGAGGAACAAGACTTTAATAATTGATGGCTCTTTTTCAAGTGATGTTTGTCAGCTCAGTTCTGAAGTAGTGCTATGATCATAGTTTTAGTTTCAGTCTGAGTTTTCTTCAGTTTTTTAAGGTGAAAATTTTTAATAATACTAGGTAACTTCTTGATGAAAAATGTTGCCAGAAGAAATAAAGAAGTTTGAAAACTAAAATTACATTCTGTGTTATTTTGAAAGCTTGAATTAGAAAAACATTTTGTAGTTGAAAGTATGATACTCTTGCCGGGAGTGGTGGCACACGCCTGTGATCCCAGTTGCTCAGGAGACTGAGGCAGGAGGATCACAAGTTCAAAGGCAGCCTTAGCAGTTTAGTGAGGCCCTAAGCAGCTTAGTGAGACCTTGTCTCAAAAAACAAAAAGGATTACAATGTGGCTTAGTGGTTAAGCACCCCTGGGTTCAATCCCTTGTACCAAAAAAGAAAAAGGAATAAATAAATAAATAAAAAGAAAAATTATCATGCTTCTAAATGTTCATTTAGTTTGGAAAACTCTCCTTTTGTTTAATTGACAGTGATATTTCGTAGAAAATTTATGATAACCATGATTGATCAACTGTAACAATAGAGAATATTCATGATCCTTAAGGAAAGAAAGGGGTTTGGGCCTAGCATGACTGGTATGTTTTCATGTACTAAAGGAATATTAAAAATATTGTTAAGAAATATTCTTAAGAAATGATTAAGACTCTGAGCTGCTTTAGATATATCATTCCTCAGTGTCTGAATTTCTCAGTTAAAAATATCAGATGTTAGCCGGGTGCGGTGGCGCACGCCTGACATCCCAGCACTTAGGGAGGCTGAGGCAGGAGGATCACGAGTTCAAAGCCAGCCTCAGCAAAGGCAAGGCGTTAAGCAACTCAGTGAGACCCTGTCTCTACATAGAACACAAAATAGGGCTGGGGATGTGGCTCAGTGGTCGAGTGCCCCTGAGTTCAATCCCCAGTACCAAAACAAAAAAAAAATCAGGTGTTTTTTCTTTAGGATGATCTGATTTTCTTTCTTCTTCTTCTTCTTTTTTTTTTCTTTTTACTTTTTTCAATTTCCTTCAGGTAAAAGTGCGGTTTTAAAGTGTCTTCTGGATATTCACAAAATTTTCCAGGAGAATGACGCTGCTTACATTCTGAATGACCTCTACATCTCAGACTACTGTGTATGGATCCAGAAAGCCAAGTAAGCTCTGTGTCACTGAGGAATGCTTAGATGCTCTCAGTTTTGAAACGGCACTTACCCAGGAAAAGAGAATGAAATGACGTGGAGTAAGTTTTAAGAGGGAGAAACGCGTGTCACTGCCAGACCCTTCAGAAGGGGCCAGGAGGGGACCTTGGTGAATGTGCTAGGTGGGGAGGGGGGTGCAGATGCCGAGGAGCTGGTTTATTAGAAGAAATGGGCACTGGCGTGGCCTGCAAGGTGGGAATTTAAGAAGAGCCGTGAGCGCTCAGGCCACACTCCTGGCTGTCCAACCAGAGCCTCCAGGCGTCACCCCAGCCTCTCTCCATGGTGTGCTTCCAGTAGGTGTGAGTGAGTGTGCTGTGCCTGCATATGGACGTGTGTAAACATCCTAGGATGCACACCGGGCCAGACCTAATCCCGATGAGAAATGCGTCACTGACCCACCACCCAACTCCTGCTGGTTTTTAGTGTCCATATTTCAGAGGACAAAAAATACAACTTCAGAGCCTAAGAGCAGGACTCTCGATAGCAAGTATATTGAAGAGTCTGCACACGCACAAATGGGTTCTAGCACTTGGTGTCTAGCGTTTGCAAAAAGTGTTTACCATTGCCTCCACAGAGGGAGCATAGTAGATAGAATATTGAATGTAAAACGCAGCGAAGTTCATTTAGTGGGAGTTCTCAGACATGGCCGGATCATCCGCTTCAGCACCAAGAGGCTGTTAGTTGGGCTCCTGACTGGAATGGTTCCTGTCTGCCGTAGAAATTGATGGCCCCGCATCAGGCATGACACACAAAATAATCGTGGTGTGTTTATCATCACTGTGACCGGTCAGTGAACAGTTTTGTATGGTTTTGATGTCTGTTTTGACTGTTGGTAAGTGATTGTATCGCAGAGTGAAATATGAAAACACTCGGCACTGTGTCTGTTGTGTGGAGGATGTGTAGGGCTTGCTCCCAGCCCCAATACCTGAGGGGCGGGCGGCCTCCTGCTGGACTGTGGGCTCTGCCAGGGGAGAGTGGAGTCCTTAAACACTGAGGTCATGATGGCCCCTCATCACTTCATTTGATCCTCCTGCTAATTAAGCCATCTGACACCCTGCTGCTGCCGTTCCTGTGGTTTCTTTCATTTTCATAATAAAATTAAATTGAAATGGGCTATCTAGTGGTTTTTTTTTTTAAGGGTAGAGATTTTACAAACATATTGGGTACCGAGTTTATGCCAGGATCCCTTTTCAGAGAGGTGCATTTCTCTATTTGTGATGTTCCTTCTTAGCTACAGTGATGACCACATTTCATTAAAGTGCAGGAGACAGCACCTTATGGCAGTGTGGGGATTATCAGACATTTCTCTTAATTTTTCTTTTAAAATTTTTTTCTCATAGTTTTAAGTTGCAGGAAATGAAGTGAAATTCTTAGGTTCTTAATATTTAGTCTGTTGACAGTAATTTTTTGGAAAATGGATGATATATTGGGGAGAGGAAGACCAGTAGGAACTCTCCACACCCCTTTTGTAAAGGTTTCTTCTCCAGTTTGAACAGACCCTGTCTCTAAATAGACTGTGTTGTTTTTACTGTGTGTCAAATTTAATGATGATCCAGCTGTTTTTTCTTCCTTTGAAATAAAATATTTCTTCATTTATCTAATTTTCATTAAGATTTCTAACTCCATCCTTAAATCCTAGGGCACTAGGTGGTTGCACTCTGCTTCTCACCTGTGCTTTGAGCTCCTGCAGCTCTGACTGCAGCGGGTGTGTCCGTGCTCTCCACCAGAAACCCCACTCCGCCTTCTGGATTGCTGCTGCTTTGTGTAGTGCATCAGGGAAACCTGGCATCTTGTTTTTACGTTGTGTAAAATAGTTGTGTATTTTCCTTAGACTGTATTTGAAGGTTTCAATTGTAATAATTAAAACTGTATAACATTTTATTTGAAGTATCAGACATGTATGAAATTCTGACTAGCATAAAAAATACAGCATTCTATTTTTACATTCAGACATTTATTTTGGCAAAAACTCGTGGGAATGCAGGTAGCGCAGGCCTTCTTAACTGGATTTGGTAGAGCTGGAGTGATAGCTCCTCTCAGTTTTGCTTCAGTGGTAGGTGGCCATCCTGCCTCAGGGGATCTGGGTCTCACTGAGCATGTTTGTAAGCCTAGGAATGAAAGCTCCTGATTCTTCTGAGTTACAGATTCGGCAAATTATTTTTCTGGGAAAGAACACTTCCCGCCATCCTTTGCTAAAAGCCCTTTTGAAGCGTCCTGTATGGCTCACTGCAGCGTTCCCTGGGTGGCAGCCGGAGGCAGTGACCTGCTGGAGGACAGGGCTTGTGAGTAGGTCTGCCACGCTGTCACATTTGGTTCTGGGAATTTTCCAGACATGCCTCCTACACAACCGGTTGCATTCATTCAGGGGGCATGGAAGAAAAGCCAAAGAAAACAGCCCCATCCAGAGGTCTTGTCCTTCAGGAAGAGGAACCGATGGCTCATCGGTCTTCCCTGTGGCTGAAAGATCACTGGGCACATCTCGTGCCTGCCCCTCGTTGCACAGTTGAGTGCATGTTTCTTTCTCCTTCTAGAGCTTTAAGGGCCACGCGAGCAAGCACTCATCTGGGCCCCTCAAAGTTCCAAGCACAGTAAATTTTAGTTGAATTGAATGGTACCTCTTAGAGTACTTTTTGTCTTTTTTTTTTAAGTGTAGCACTTTCAAAAATGTGAATCAGCGTTAGTTCATTTTTATTGAAATTTTCAGCCACACTCAGTATCAAATTTCTTCTTTCCTCTTTTCTTTTGGGAGGAGGGGGTGGAGCCCAGTGTTTCATGCATGCTAGGCAAGCACCACGCTGCTCCTGAGCCGCATCTGCATGCACCCCTTTTTATTTTACTTCTCCAGCATGATCTTGCTGAGTTGCCTGGGCTGACATCAGATGTGCAGTCCTCTTGCCCGAGCCTCCTGAGCAGCGGGGATTACCTGTGTGGCCACTGTGCCAGGCCTTCCTGCTTCTGTTTTGGGGGACTGTGGCCGTGAGTAGCAGTGACAGTGAAGGTTTAGCAGTTTATACCCTTTAAGTCAGCTGGGATGAGAGAGAATGAAACGCGGTGTATTCTGCTCTCCTCCCGTGTAGCCATGCAACCCTAGTGACTTGTCATTTCATTTAATGCCACCAGTATTAGTTTTGTAATATTTCCCCTCGTTATCTCCCAGTGCATGTTTAAACAGCTGGAAGTAATATTACATGTTTCATTCTGTAGCCTGTTTTACACTTAGGATAGTATTCAAGTAAGCACCCTTTATAATGTATGTCTATTTTGTATGTTTTTTAAATAACTAATTATTATAAAAGGAGTATATGCCCACTGAAGAAAATTTGGCATTAAAACAATTTTGGAATTAAAACATAATTGTAATTCATGGTATATTTTAAAATGACAGGTGATCAAATAAGGTATTATTTTCATTTTTCTACATAGGAATGATTAGTTTTCTTTTAATAACACTGAAATCTAAAATCTAATATCTTCTATATAAGTCTGAACTTGTAACTCAAGTGTTAAGTCACTTTTTCTCTCTAGTCTGGTTTTGTGTTATTGTTTATGTTGTGCTGGGGACTGACCCCAAGGTCCATGCATGCTAGGCAAGTGCTCTCTACCTGTGAACTCAACCCCCATCCCATCTAGCAAGCTACCTTTTAGAGGTAAGCACTCGTGGGGGAAAAGAAAAAAAATGTGTTTGCAGTGCAGATTCGCTTCACTTTGAGCTTTGTGCTTCACCCTAATGCTCTTGGTGCATTTATTTCTCCATTGCTTTTTAAAAAAATTATCTGTTCTCGTTAGGTATACATGACAGCGTCTCCATTGCTTTCCCCCTAGATGAAATCTTACTTCATGACCCTGCAGGTGCTAACGTGAAGTTTGTAGAGGAAAACAGTTCTGTTTCCTCAATTTTAGGTGAAGCTCTTGGCACTGCCGCCCCCGCCCTGGTTGCGTCCTCTGCCTGTGCTCTGTGGGGGCGGGTGCTCCTCAGAACCACACAGGTGCTGACATCTCTTTCTTTTGGCTCCTGCTGGTTCCTGATCTGCCAAAAGGAGGGACGGGGCTGACTCAGGTGCAGAGGTGCAACTTCAGTGTTGAACGCACAAGCGGGGTTGGTGCTGAGGTCGGGGTTGGGGGTGCTCTGCGCACGGGCGACGTCTTCTGAAGGCTGATCGTCCAGGGAATACAGGCTTAAGCCGAATGCTAGGCTGTCCTGATAGTGGCTGCCGGGAAGTGCGGACACTGCAGCACCCGGGCAGGTGCAGGCTGCCTCGGGCATGAGAAGCTTGGTGTCCAGCATACCAGTGTGGAGAGCTGGCAGGGCCCTGAGGAGAGAGGGAGGCCCGCCAGAACGGTTGGCATCCCCTGGTGAGTCAGGACTTGTTGGGAGGTGGGTGGGCCCCTGGTCTCTGCCTTCCCGTGCGCTCCACCCCCTTGTGCTTTCCTGCCGTGCCTGGAGCAGCAAGTGCCTCTGCTAGCGGCCGAGCATGTGAGAGCCCAGTGAGCCCCTCTTCACGAGTCACCCCCCATCGGGGGTCCTGCCACAGCAGCAGGAAGCAGATGGAGCCACTTGTGGAGTAGGAGTTCAAGGTGAGAGCCAAAGATGGAGAAGAGTTGGTCAAAGGCAGGAGGGAAGCGGGGCAAGGAGTAGCTCAGACGGGGTACAAAGGGACGTGGCCCTTCCGAAGTGCTGGCACACTTGGCGTGGATCCCAGTTTGGGAACAGAGTGAAGCTGGAGCCGTGGTCCTTGGAGGTGTTTGTACTGTGTGCAGAGAGTGGAGCAATAGAGTCCTAGCTGCGGAGTGGCCGCGAGTGAGACCGGCAGCTGGGCTTGGAGGAGGAGCTGGGTGGCAGAGCTGACCACTGAGGCTGAAGGGCTACAGAAGAGGCAGGGAGTGGAGGCCAGAGCAGGCTGGGAGGAGAGCAGGAGACCTGTGGCTGGACTTTCAGGGTAGGAGACAGACGGGGTGGCTAGGGCATGTGGTGCGGAAGCGGGGAGTGGAAGGGCAGATGGAGGCTTTTACCTGACAGTGCCCTGGGCCCTTGAAGGTGCATCTGCTGATGACCCTGCACTGGGTGGCGTAGGAGTTGAGAGACATGTTGTCTTGAGGCCCCTAAGGAATGTCCCGGAAGAGGTGGCCAGACCCTGGGATCCCAGCCGTGTGAGAGCGGTGTGGGCAGATCTGAATCAGTCAGCAGGCTGTAGATGCTCTGCCTGCCTGGCACTGTTGCCCATGAACAGAGCAGCAGGAGAGGGGCATCTGGGCTGGGAGGTGGCCCTGGCCAGCGGGAGGGTGAGGAGGCCCCGTGTGCCGCGCGGCTGTGTTGTGCTGTGTGCTGGAGGGCCCCTGAGCCCTCCGGCGGATCGCTGTTTCTCCTTGGAGCACCCTGTACAGCAGAAGAGGAGCCTGTGGGCAACTCCAGTCTCAGGGCTTTGTAAGAAATCCGCCTTCCCAGCGTGTGCTGCAGAGGCTGCAGAACCTCAGGTCAACTGGCCACGTAAAGTAAACTCCTCTGGACTTGGTGCCAGTGGGCCTTACTGGCAGCCGGAGCCCCCCTTGATGCCCAGGTGCTGCAGCAGAGCAGGGCCTCGGAGCTGAAGTCCTGCCGAAGTGGGGCCGTGGCCTCCCTTCCACCACGGGTCTCATGCCACCTCTTTCTGCGAGTCTCTGCTGTTCTTTCTCCTGCACGTGGAGGAGGCGCAGCCACTCCACAGTTCCAAGGTGGTCTTACTTTCAGTAGAGAGGAGCCAGAGCCCCTGGGTTATAGTGCCAGGGGAGGGCGAGCGTGATTGGCCCACACGGGTCAGTGCCTCTGTCCAGTTGCCTTGGTTACTGTGGGTACAGGCGCACCCCCTAAAGCAGTCCCGACAGCCCCAGGGCCCACTTTGGCAATAATAAGTGGCAGTGTTCCTCAGAGAACAGTGCCAGCTCATGAGGACATCACTGCAGTTCCTGTCCCCTCTGAGTCAGTGCTGGGAGGAGTGGTGGTACCTACCCTCACCTGCGGAGTGTTCCTCAGCCGCTCTGGGTGGCTCTGCTTTGTATAGCAAGTTACTTGTCTGACAAATAGTAAAGCATTAAGTGTTACATTAGCGGCTAATGAGCAGCATGTAGAAATTTCAAGAAACAGTTGTGTGTAATTTCAAGCAAGTTAAACCTCTCTTGAATTGAAATCATTCTTGGTAAGGTGCGTATTCTGGCATGTCAAGTTGCTCTTTAGTTTTACTGTTTACTTTTAATTAAACCCACAAATTCATCCTGGATGGAAGTGGGTTTTATCTCCACAAGAAGAGATTAGTACATGCCAGTCCACTTGCCTCTGTTCAGCACGGTTCCGTGTGGAAAGGATTTGCTTAATGGTTCCTTACCTTATCACCCGCGGTTAGCGGTGCCCGCTGGGGACTGTTGCTCTTCATTAGACCTCGCTTACAAGGAATGTGCCAGTAAATCACAGGATTACAAATGTTGCTCCAGACTTGAGACTAAAATAACCCTTGGTAAACATGCGAATGCTCCCTGTAACTAAGTGCATTGAGAAAACTAACAAAAGAATTATGTATCTGAATATTAAAGTTTTGTGGGGGTTTTGGTTGTTGTTTTTCTTTGTTTCATTTTTTTCATTTGTAATTTACTTGGTTTTTTTCAGATAAACTTTTTTTCAGAATAGCTTTAGATTTATAGAAAATTTACAGAGAAGGCACAGAGAATTCCCGGATGCTCCCACCCAGATCCCCTGGAAGATGGACTTGTATTGAAACATGATTATTAACTAAGGTTGATTCAGATTTCCCCAGTTTTGACTTGATGTCCTTTCTCCAGCTCAGTGGGCCACAGTTTGTTGTGTTAAGGATCTAGAGCTCCTCAGTGATGCTCCGCCTCGGGGTGGTGTGCAGTGTCTAATGTGTCCAACACAGTTGGAAGGTAGTGCCGCGTTCCAAGATGCCCAGTTACCAGAGGAGTTCAACCCGAAGACGTTGTCCTCATCGTGAATCCAGGCCTTGCAAAAATAGATCTGACATATTTGAGACTTTTTAGAACCTTAGTAACAGAATTAATTTTTCATTCTTAATTATATGTATCCCTTGGGCATTAAGATTCTGGTTTATTGATAAAGTAAAGAAGATTTGCAAAAATAAATTGAGCCTTTACATTTTTGTTAATTTTGTAAGACAGGAGATTAGGGAGAGGGTCTAAATGGGAGTTCTTGTAAAACAATGACCGCTTTCAAGTGAGTGGGTGTGGATTGCCAGGCCTTTACCTCAGGGGTCCTGTGGGATCAGGCCCCTCTGCATCTGCCTCTGTGCTGCCTTGTTCCAGCTTCTGACGGTGGCTCTGACTTCCCAGGCCCTTGGTTTGGGTTTGCTGGGGCCGTGTTCACAGAGTGAGGAACTTTCCCTCACCTCCTTGTTCTTGTAAGTTTCTGTACCTCAAAGCCCAGGGGAGGAGGCCCACAGGATCAAGGGCTGTGGGTGGTGATTGATTGACTCAGGTTTTGTAAACCAGAATCTCCTCCTGCTCCGATTGTCATAGCATCTTGTTTGGAGAAGAGGCTTACATTGATTAATGTGGCCCGTACGTGGTTATGGCACTTAGAAAGTGCTGTTTAGGGAGAGCTTTGTCAAGAGTCCTTTGAGTGGAGTCACAAGAAAGCTTTTTAAAAAAACTTGACAACCTCAAGTACAATTTCCTTTTCTTCTGCCTATTATGATTGAAACCCAATCCTTGTTATAACATCGTTATCTCAGCTGAAGCCAGCAGGGAGTTGCTGCCCTAATGTGAGGGTGTGAAGTCCCCTAAACAAACAGAAGATTAATTACAGTCACAGCCTGTTGTGAAGGTGATGGGATGGATTGTGATCATTTGACTTGTCCCATTTCCTGCTCTGACTACTTTCTTGAATAAATAGAAGCTGGGAAAATAATAAATAGAGCTCTGGAGCATATTGTTGGCCACTGGGTTGGAAAGGAACCTCCTTGAGGTTGTCTCCAGATCTTAAGTGAGTTATAGGACCCTTCTTTTAGATGATTTTTTTATTAATAATTCTTTTAATATTTTCAATTTAAACAGCTTTTCAAGAAATCATTTTTAATTTCAGAAATAAAAATTGAGTATTAAAAGAATTTGACAGATTGAGTTTTAATGGGTATATATCAGCAGATTTCTGATCCGCGTTTAGATGTTTTCATCTATGTGACCTTTTAGAAGGTTTAAAGAAAATACTAGCCATTATGTATTTTCATTGTCTTTTCACAGGAGCTGTGTGCTTTTGTTGAAGTTAAAATGGTAAATTAGTACTTTCATGAACGGATATGTTTTCTGTTTTGTGCTTGCCTTACCTCCTCTGCCTGGAGAGTTTCAAAATATTCTGAACTGTGATTTTGATTTACACTTTCATCTTCCAAACTTTCTATTGTTACTTTGTAAATGAGGTGCGCCTAACTTCGGGAAGCACATAAGACTGTCGTCTTGGGGTGCTCTACCACTTGGCTACATTCTCACCCTTTCTATATTTTATTTTGAGGAAGGGTCTCAATAAGTTGCTGAGCTGGCCTTGAACTTGAGATCCTCCTGCCTCAGTCTCCCCAGTCACTGGGATTACACACGTGCACTCCACAACCAGCAATAGGCCTTCTGTGTTTATTTTTAAGAATGAAATTAAGCTTCACTGATACTTACATAAGACAAAAAGCTTATTTAGGAGGTAGTTTTGGTATCTACTTGATCAGGAGAAGCTCCAAGGCCACTGCTTCACAGACCAACTGCCCATTTCCAAAGAGAAGCATATATATTTTTCTCAAAGCCAGAAATATGACAAGGGGCGGGTTTCCTCTCCTAGGACATTGGGGGTGACTTCCGGGACTCCCAGCAGTCTCTGACAGTTGCTTACCACTGAAGACAGCTCAGCTGCTGCAGCTTGAGACTTGGTGGTGATGGATCGAGGTCCTTAGCTGCCCTATGGTGGAAGTTCTGATGGCCTTGGGGAGAAAAGGCCTCCCGGCTGCTGGAGGCCAAGCTTCAGCCATGGTGCCGGTGTGCACGCTGGGTGTGCATGGCTCACGGTGCCAGAGTGCATGCTGGGTGCACATGGCTTGGCTTCACCGCATCTTTGCTTTGGGGATTCTTACGTTTTTTCTTTATAAGTTAGCTTTTGTTCTTTAATGTTTTAAATTATCATTTTGAGAAAAAAAATAATTGAACTTGAAATGGGCGGTCATGTGTAGGGTAGAGTATGATAAAGGTTTGATCCCATAAGGAACGGTTTTCTGATTTCATTGTTAATTACTGATCCAAGGAAGAAGGGCCCAAAGAAATCAGGACTGTGGGTGTCCTGGTGGTCAGAGCTCTTTGACCTCATACCCGGTCAGAGGTCGAAACTCCTTCACGCAGTCGGGGCATAAAGAGTAGAGATGTCCGCATGGATTGATCCAGGAATCTCCATTACCCACAGGCATCTACCTATGGGAAACAGGGTTACCTCAACAGCTACATGTGCAGTTCTTTAGTCACGTCACATGCCATTCTACCTGTCTCCCACTCGGCCCGTCGTCTGGAGAGGACACGGGCGTGGGAAGCACTCTGGAGCTGAGGGTGCAGTGCCCCTTCCTCTCCACTGGCTTCTGTTCCCTGAGGCCCCAAGAGGGCCAATTCTGGAGCTGGACTCCTTGGGGAAGCTGCTGAAGGCCCCACACCACACTCCTTGCGTGAAGGAGTTTGGAGTGTGAGTAAGAGTTTGGAGTGTGAGAGTGTGCCCAGCACCTGCCAGGGCGGGTGCGCAGAGTACCGGGTGTGGTGTTGGTGTCCAGGCTTCTGCACGGTAGTGCCCCTTGTACAGACTTCACCTGGAGTCACATTACAAATTCACAGCTTCTCTTATAGTTTTTGTGCACCATTTTATTATGTATATAAATTTACATAGCAGAAAAAGAGCCCATTTTATTAGAAATCTTTGTGTCAAGCAGTAGACTGCACTGTAGGATCGTGGCTGGCCTGGCCTGTGCTGGACAGGGTACCACTGTGTCCTAGGTGTATGAGTATGTGGTGTGCTTCACATCCAGAGTGACGTGGAAAGCAGTCCCTTCTGGTGGGCTTCTCTCTTGACTCCCTGCTCTGATCCTGGGACATGCACACACTTAGAGCTGTTCTTGGGGGATATTGTTTTCTATTTCTTACTGGAACCCCAGACATGTTCCTTAAGCGAAGCATAGAGTACCTTACCTGGAGTGTTAGTGCTCACGTGCCAGCCAGGCCACCTTTTACTCCTGCCCTCAGCACATCCTGATGCCCAAGGGAAATAAGCAGTTAGTTCTCACTGGAAGAAGCTGACGTCACTCTCAGCTCGATGTTTAAAATTACAGCTGTCAGAATATGCCCCGTCACCCACAGCCGCAAGGACTGCACTGAGGCTGTGTACGCTGGCGTGGTCCCATGGGGCTGCTGGCTCAGGGTCTCTGCGCTGTTGAACCCTGGTGTGATGGTAAAAGCCAGGCTGTGCTCCCGGGAGCTCACCTTCTGACTCCAGGTGCTGCCCCTCCTTGCAGCTTGGCGTCAGTGAGCCACATTTCCACTAGTGGACTGTGGCGTAGATCACCTGCCAGGATAGAGGGCTGTCCCAGAGGCTTGCACTGTGAGTTCTGTCCACAGAACTGGGCTCTGTTATCTGTTCAGGATTTGCCATTTTTGTATATTTATAGAATATTCCTATTTTCTTAAAATATTTCCTTATAAATGAGTAAAATACAATACACCAAATATATGTATATATTCATGCAGATGAAAGAATATTAAATTGAACATGCACCTTCCTAGCCCCGATCCTAAGAAATAGAATATTCCCAATTTCCCAGAGGCTCCTTGCAAGACCATTCCTCCTCATGTCCCCCCACCCCTGGTAACCACGGCTGGGTGCTGTGTTTGCTAATACTGTGCTTTTCCTATTATTTGGCCATTTACTTATCGTCTCCCAGATTTATCTTTCGATTTCACTTGCTTTTGAATATTATGAAAATGAAATCATATTGTATATGTCTTATTAACCTGCTTCTTGCCCTTAATTTTAAAACATTTATTCATGAGTGTGCATAGAGCTGTCCGTTGTTCTTTTACTCTCCAGGCGTGCGGTTTGTTGTCTGTAAGTTGAACCACTTGCTGGTTTACAGTCTGCTTTGCTCGGAGCAGGCTGCTCTGCACTCACTGCACATGTTTCCTGGTGCACTGAGGCAGCTTTTTGGGTGAGCCCTGTACCTCTCAGTGGCATTGCTGAGATTTGGCAAAAATTGTAGAATGGACTCCCTGGGTGACAGCCAACAGTTTTCTAAAGTGGTTGCACCAACTTCATTCAGTTTGTGCCCCCCACAAGCAGTGAGGGCACGCTTCTTTGATTCTGCTTTTATGCCAGCACATATATTGTTCAGATTTTAAGATCTGATGATACAAAGGGGTATGAAATAGTTTCTCTTATGATTTTAATTTGTATTTTCCTAATTATTAATGATGCTGAGCATCTTTTCATGTATTTTTAAACCACTGGTATTTCGTCTGTGAACCATCCTGTATTCTTCATTTTTTCAGTAAAGCTGTCTTCTTGATTTGTAGGATTCTTCCAATATTCTGGGTATTGGCCTTTTATTGGTTAAATATGCTGCACACATTTTCTCCCAGTTTGTAGTTTATCTTTCAGTCTTATTGTAGTGTCTTCATCCACAGAAGTTTTTTATTTTAGTGTTGTAGAATTTATCACTGTGTTCTGTTATGGCTGTGTTCTTGCTTCTTGTTAAGGTCTGTATGCTCTGGAAATCATAAAGATATTCTGCTCTAGTATCTTCTAAAATTTTTATTCTTTTGCAATTAGCATGTAAGTTCTTAGTCCACCTGGAATTGATTTTTTATATGTTAGGAGATAAGGGGTCTGGTTTCATTATTTCCCCATATGGATAACTGTATCCCCGCTTCAGGTGTTAAATAGTCTGGCCTTTCCTGGAACACTGTTATAAATCAGGTTCCTGTGTGTGTGGCTCTGTTTCCAGGCTGTCTCTTCAGTTCCACTGACTTACTGTTCTGTCACGGGCCAGGACCATGCTCCCTGAATTACTGTATAGCTTTCCACCTTAGAGTTGCCTTGTCAAGTTCCATGAGAAGCATCTTGATTAGAATTGCTTTGAATCTATTAATCAGTTTGGAGAGACCAAAATGTTTAGTCTCTCCAATACCATGACGACTCTTAAGTTTTCTTAATATTTTTCAATAAAATTTTATGATTTTTCCATAAAAGGCTTACACGTATTTTGGTTGTTAGATTTATTGCTTTATATTTTGATTGCTCTTGTAAATGGGAACTTCTTTTAAAAAAAAATTACTTTCAAACAGCCCATTTAAACTACATAGAAATGCAGTTCATTTTTTATACTGAATTTTGTACCCAGCTGCCTTACCAAATCTACTTTAATTTTACATGTAGTTTCTCTTCAGTTTCCTTATGTGCAGTAGTGGTGCAAATAATGACACTCCATTTTCTTCTTTTCCAAATCTTATATCCTTTTATTCTTTCCTTTTTCATCTTCTCACTGCTGTGTTCCAGGCCCTCCAGTACAGGGCTGGGTAGATGTGTTGGTAATGCATTTCTCCATCTTTATCTTTAAGGAAATGCTTTTGACAGTTAATCATTAAATATGATGATTACTGGAAGCTTTTATAGATAGTCTTTATCAAGTTAAATTTTAAAAGGTTCATGCTATTTTTAGTTTGCAGAGTTTTCGTTCTCAAATGGTCCTTGAATTTTATTGCGTATTTTTCCTCATTTTTTTAGATGATCTTTAGATATTTTCCACTTTAATCTGTTAATGTAATGAATAGCACTGACAGAGTTTCTAGCCGAGCAGGCCTTGCTCTCCTGGGATAAACCGTGTTAACTACCAGATCGTGACTCTGGGCCTGGCTTGCTGGATGTGTGCATGCTCCTGGGGGAAGGGGGAGGTTTGCCTGGAGCTCTCCATTCTTCTCTCTATTTCTGAATTTGTCATCATGGTTATGCCAGCCTGATAAAATGATTTGGGAGCATTGCCTTTTCTGATTGTGTAAGATGCAAATTATTTGCTCCTTGAATCTTTGATAGACTGAACCAAAAATAAAAAGTGTTTTTTCTTTATGGGGAGATTTTTAACTATTGGTTAAAGTTTTCTACTTGTTATAGACACATTCTGGTTCTTTCTTTCTCTTGGAGTCAGTTTTGATAGGTTCTGCTTTTCTAAAAATCTGTCTATTTCATCTAAATGTTCCAGCTTTCTGATGAAAGTTGCTTTTATGTACTCTGATCTGTTTTATTTTCTGTAGCGTACATGTAATCACGTAGTTTACATGTGTAGAGTTGGTCCTTTCCCTCTGTTCAGTTTGTTCTTGAATTCTGCAAGATGGCAGGTGTGCTCGCTCAGATCACTGATACTTTGGCTCTATTGATCCGCCCCTGTTTGCTTGTCTTCTGTCTTGTCACTCTTGGCTTTTGTCTGTGTCACTGCAGTCCACCTGTTGGGGGTCTGGTGTACCCTTCCCCCTATTGGCATCAAGCCCTCCTTCACTGAAGACTCTGCACTTCCCGCAGGGCCCACTGGCCCGTGTCTCCCGGGAGCTGGGGAGCTGACGTCCCTCACTGTTCCGTCCCAGATATCTCCTCACACATGAGGTGTTTACAACTGTGTGTCTCCTTTCCAGGTAGATGGATTTCATACTCATATTTGTGTTATTGACTTCTAACTGATTTCTGTCAAATATTGTACTATTTTAAGATTGAGGCTGATTTTACTTCTAGCATATAGTCAGTTTTCATAAATTTTAAATTTTATCTTGAAGGTGGTACTCATCTTCTAGTGGTCAGCTGCTGTGTTTTACAGCTCGGACACTCAGGTGGGACTCGTCAGCCGGGAGGCGTGAGTGTCCTCCCTGGTTTTCTGCTTCATGTGTCCGTTTTGACTTGAAGGAGCTGTGGAGCTTCTGGGTGTGGAGACCTGTCGGCTCGCACTGTGTGTGTTGAGGCGTGTTATTTGGTGTTAATAGTGTATGGTTGTGGTATCTCCCTGGTGAACTAGACCTTTGTCCACGTGGTGGTCTTTTTTATTACTGACAGTGCCGTGGCCTTAGTGTCTGCTTTGACTGATACCCACGTGGCCACCCTCGTATTCTTCTGATTAGTGTTGGCCTGCTGTGTCTGCTTTTCTGTCCTTGGAAGATTGGATTTTTGTGAACATTACCTCAGTAAACTTCTGATGACTGATTTCCAGCAAATTCAAATATAATTACAAAAGCTTGTTTTTTTATCTGTGAGAGATAATACTTTTAGCATATGATGTAAGTCTGGGATAGATCAGTATTTGGAAACCAGCTGGGACTTGTGATGTTTTAGGGTTTGGTTCTATTACACAGGTTGCCGCATTTGGGTTCCTGAGCTATGCCTCTCTCTTCGGTTTGGCCACAGTGAATTGACTGCCAAGTCCTTTTGATTCTGCCCCCATGGTCTCTCTCTGTTTATATGAGAGGTCTCCCTGCCTCTCTGTTCTCCAGGCCTGTGTTTCCTCCTCTCCTGCCTGACCTTCCTCTCCGCTGCCCATACTGCCCATTCTCCCCATGCCTTCTTTCCCACACTAATGCCCGCCTGACCATTCTAGATGCCGTTTGGACCGTGACTGACTTGTGGAGAAGTTCCTGCTATTCTCTTGTCCACAGGATGAAAGCCTGAACGCCTAGACCTTCTGCCTCTGCTCCCCGTCCTCTAAGGTTCGTCCCTCGCGCCTGCTGCCCTGGCCTGCTCCCCTGTCTCCTCCCAGGCTGGCCGTGCAGGTCAGCTTCTCATTGCCCTTGCACGGCCCCTCTTCTCTACCTGAAATGCCAACTCCCACACAGCCACCTGCACTGCAAGCTGACGTCGTGTCCCTTTGCCCTGGTCGTGTGTGCAGCACAGCTGACCACAGCGCTGAAGGGCTGGCGCAGCCTTCCCTTCCATGCACTTGGTTTCTGAGCTCTTTCTCTGCAGACTCGCCGCTGCAATCACTTGGCCCTGGCACAAGCTGCCCTGTGCCTGGAAACTCACTGTTGGATGAAAGACCCCTTCAACTCAGAGCTGAGATTGCTGAGCAGTTTTCCTTTAAGTTGGCCTGAAATCTACTTTCTTCACATTAGTTTTGATTCTGGGTTCATGCAGAACAAGCTGCTTCTCTGAGATTGCTGAGCAGTTTTCCTTTAAGTTGGCCTGAAATCTACTTTCTTCACATTAGTTTTGATTCTGGGTTCATGCAGAACAAGCTGCTTCTCTGTTTAAATGTCTGTGTCTTAACTATCTGCAGGCACCTCCCTGCTGTCTCCCAGGTCAGTGTCTTACACTGTAGTTATCCCTGTAGGTGCAGTATTTCCAGTCATTCATTCTGGTCTCACTCTTAGCAGACTCTTGCCCTTTATAAGGCCTTTAAAAAGTATGCTCCAGAGCTGAGCGCAGTGCACACACCTGTAATCCCAGAGGCTCGGGAGGCTGAGACACAGGGATCGCGAGTTCAAAGCCAGCCTCAGCAATGGCGAGGCGCTAAGCAACTCAGTGAGACCCTGTCTCTACATAAAACACAAAATAGGGCTGGGGATGTGGCTCAGTGGTCGAGAGCCCCTGAGTTCAATCCCGGTACCAAAAAAAAAAAGTATCCTCCAGGTTGAATACAGCACTCTAGGTTTGGATGAAGTAGGGGGGAACAGTTGCTTTCTTTGGGGGAGCATTACTTGGTCAGTGTAGCCTAGGAGCTTGTCTCCTTACCATTGGAACCTCAACACACGGCTTAAAATCAGCCAAAACTCAACCTCTGTGTCTCAGACATTCTTTTTATCTGTGCCAGCTCCTAAAGGCCATTGCTGTGTCCATGCTTGGGTTCACTGGTTATAATCTTTGTGGTATGGGTTATTTCCTGGTCTTTACGCCTTTGTGATGCTGTTTGTAAACTTGACCCCTAAATCCCTCAGTAATCGTTTTGAAGCACTTGCTGTATGCCAAGCACCAGGCCAGATACCAGGGAACTGAAGAATTAGATTTGGTACCTGGCCTTAAGGAATTAGAATGAGTTTTTTGTGTTTCATCTGAGAAAGTGACTAGGATGTTGAATGGGGTTACCTGGTGGTACCTTCCCCCAGGTTGAATTGCATGTCACCTGCGCCCGCTCAGCTTTATAATCAGTACACCCAAGCCTGTATTTTTGACCACAGGAGATTGTCCTGTGCCTTTTAACACCCAGACAGTCTGCACAGAACTCCCAGCCTGTTCCAAGAGCCGCAGCAGCTCTGGGGCTCGCCACTCCCCTCTCATCTGCCCAGCTTCAGAGTCTAGTCCGCGGGCTGTGGGCTCATCACTTTCCTTTCCGCAAGTCGGCCAGGGCACATTTGCTGCCTTCCTTCCCCACACAGGGATTGGAGGCTAGACGTGTTGTTCCCACTCCTTCGCAGCTGCTCTTCTATGACCAGCAAAATGCCTTCCCACTGGAGTCTGCGTGCTGTGGTTTCGCTTTCCTCAGCCATGCTGTGGCCCTGCGGGACTTCCCGGGTTTCCTTGCTTGCTTGTCTTTCTTAGTTTATTGAATGAACTGAGAGCCCTGGGTCAAAATGGCAGAGAAGCAGGCTCCGCCTGGACTTCTGAGGTGCAGCCTGGCCAGGCCCTGCGCCCCCTCCTCCCCTCCCGTGCTCCCCTGCAGCCAGCTCTGCTTTCTGTGGGAAGGCTGCGGTGGGACGTGGTCCCTGGCAAGCCTGTAGGCGTTGGCGTGCTCTGGAGCCTCCGCCGGCCTCACACCTCTGCTCTGTCCCAGGCCCTGGACAAGCCACGTGAACTCTCTGGCTTCAGCTCTCCATAAAATTGGTAGAATCAGAAAAATTAGATAGCCTCACCCACGCAGCATGTTCCCAATGTGTTCACGCGGCGCAGTGGTCAGGGGATACTTGCCGTGGAAAAGCCCGGTGGCCACGGCGCTGGCTTAACAGCACGGGCTGAGTTGGGCACTCGGTCCACATCGTAAGAGCTAGCGCTGATGGAGCGCTTACTGCATGCCGGGCACTGTGCTGGGGACCCACAGGCGCCATCTCCAGCTCACAGGCTGCATGCGAATTTGGGTTATGAACCCCATTTATTACAACCCCAGTTACACAGATGGAAATTGAGGGCAAGAGATGAGTTAATCCTGGCCTGTTTGGCTTCAGAACCTGAATTCTTAACTACTCAGCTGTGGTCAGTCGGTCCTCTGGCATCTTCTAGAGTTTTCTAGAACATGTGGCCCCTGGTAAGCACTACACATTCTGTTGGGAGAGAATCCAGTGTGGTGTCTCTTACCGAGCATTCCCTGTGGCTGGGAGGATGATGGCGAATGCAGAGGGCGGAGTTGGAGGGCCTCTGAGGGAGCCCTGCCCCACTGCAAGACAGTGGCTCAGAGGAGGGAACACAGGCAGATGTGCAGGGCTCGCTCTGCAGACAGGCGGGGCCTGAGTGGACACAAAGCAGGGGTGGAGACGTAGGCAAGGGCGTGGCTTGAGGGCATCCCAGAAGTCCACACAGTTGTGCCAGAAGGCTGGGTGCAGCTCAGTGTGCTTGCCTAGCTCGAGGCCTGGGTCCAGCCCTCAGCACTGCAAAACAAAACGAGAGAAGACAGTTGTGCTGGGCATGGGAGCAGGAGCACACTGCTTGGCAGGCGTGTTGGGGTGTATAGAATATGTTAGGGAGGTGGGACCAAGTCTGTGAGTGCAAAAGTCACAAGCCAGCAACCCCGTGGGTCACGTTTGCTCTTGGTTTCTAAATATTTTAGATTGTCAGCACTTAAAAATTAGAAGATTTTTATGTAAGTCTGGATTTACAGCTGCCCTTGAAATAGGAGGTTCTGGCAGTTGCTGGGCCCATGTCCCCACATGGTAACACTTGGCGGAGCTGGGTCCAGCTGTCTCCGTTAGGCAGGACATGCGCTCTCCATTCTGTCACAGACCCACCTGCCCACCAGGCTCCATCTGCCTGGCCTCTGTGGGCTGCTGTTTGTGGCCTTGGCCTAGGGGATGGGAGCTCTGGCACTGGGTCAGAGGCGCCTATATTTTGCTTCCTGCCAAACTGCAGGCCCTGTGGAAGAGGAGCCGTGTTTCTGTCATGCGCTGCTGGCTTGGGAGGACTCAGCAGTGTGCCCAACATCTGGGGCACTCTGAACGTGGCACCTGCGTGGCCCACACCACATGATGGTGGAAAGGGTTTTGGAAGCGGCAGCAGCTCCAGAATGCTTAGGGGAAAGCACACCGAGGTGCACTCGGCTGCTGATGGCGCATTCCGAGCCTTTGTAAGGCCCGCTGCGGCCAGTCACGTGGCAGCGAGGGGGCCGCTCCAGCGCAGCAGCCTGTGTAGGTTTTCCAGGAAAAAACCGCTGCTGGAGCTTGTGTGTTCCCAGCGCCCTCGTGGACTGCCAGCAGCCCTGCACAGCTCTTTTCTTCTTTGGACACACACTGAACAATGGAGTAGAAAATGCATGAGCAAGGCTCCTGGCGTGTGCTTCTGTGCCTCGCACGGCGTGAGGATGGCAGGCAAAGATCACAGCCAGCGCCCCGGGCCCTGTGTGCAGCACGACCCACGGGACCCCGCGAGACCGCGTTGTCTTTGCCTGGGGACGTGCTCTTCCCTCCCGGCAGCCGGTGGCAGCTCCCCTCCACATTCGCCTGTGTTCTTTTTTGCTTACTTATTTATTCCCCTTTCTTCTGCATTTGGTCTTCCTCCAGGCTCTGTCTGCATGTACCTTGCTGTCGGGAGCACTCGGCAAGAAGAAAGTCAGGCTGCCTGTCCCTCAGGCGCTGGCTGTGGAACATCAGAGCCAGCAGAGGCAGCTCCTCCTGCGGCAGGGTCCGGGATTTGTGTAGCGCTCCCTGTCAGCTTATCTCACCTGCAAGGCAACGAGGGGTGTGTTGCTGCTGCCACTTTTTCTTCAGCAGGTGGGGTCTGCACTGTGACGAGAGCCGAGCTCTCTGCTCCCTCCCGCAGCACCCTGCTTTTCACTTAAGTGCAGCATATGGCGCCAGGCTTGTCTCCATGACTGAGGCGGCTCCTAGAAGGCACACCCAGACTCCCCGCGCAAGGGCTGGAGGAAGCAAAGCGCTTCCTCTCCAGCGTTTGCTCCCGGCGGCGTTCAAGTCAGCCTAATTGGGTTTGGCATCCAGTTCCTGCAGGAGCATGAGCGGCTTAGCAACCCACAGGTTTGGTTCTGACGACCATCTGACAGCAGAGCCTCAAGTTGTACTGGGTGCTCCTATATTTAGTAAAGTTATCTCTCTGAGCCACTTCTTCGTTCTTATTTTTAGGAGCTGGTGATTTTGTAGATAGTAATTTGGGTCTGATTGGGACACGATGGCAGCTCTTCTGTTCAATCATAGAAGAGCTTTTGCCTAAGTCTTGAGGTTGGAGTGAATGTGGGTTTTTAAGAGACACCCAACAACTAGTAGAGGCCTAATCCTTGAGGGTCATGATCACTGTGATAAAGTATGGACAAGTCATAGCTCCCAGCCTGGTAAAACTCTCCTAGGAGTCTTTCTGGGGGGGTGGCGTATTTGAGGATACTTTATTCTATAATAGGTGGTGTTTAGATTAAGTGAAGCCTGGTGGGATTCATCCTTAAACCCAAGCTCTCATATCAGATGTCAGAAGGTGAGCAGAGAGGTGCTGAAGGCTCTGGTAGCAGGGAGAGGGGTAAAACCTAGGTGTCCACAGAGGAGGCATCAATGAGAGGCAAGATGGCATGCCACGAGAACTGGAGGAGCCGGGGAATCAGCAGCACCAGGTGCTGCAGGAGTCGGGGGTGAGCAAGAGGTTGAAAAGAGGTGGTTTGGTTGGAAGTGTGTGTGAGGAACAGGGAGTCTGCAGCCTTCTGCTTCAGTGTGACCATGCCCCTGCTCCACCCGAGAGGGAGGGAGACTCAGCGGGGGGCACTTGAACTGGAAGGTCTGGACTTAGGGACGACATGCATGGTGACGGGTGGGAACAAGTGTCAAAGTAGAAGCATTAAGTCTGAATATTGGCAGAAATACTGTATTCATTCCCAGGAGTCTTTGCATAAACATTTTGTCAAAGACGAGTCCCATGACCCAGGATGGATTCTCCATTGGCTCTGCTGGCAAGAGTCCATTTGCTCAACTTGGACATAGTGGGCGAGCTTTCTATTTACCCAGGTTGGTGCCATTCCTACCGAGTGTGAGTGGCATGGCATGGGGACTCTGCGTGTTGAAAGCTGGGACTCGCCAAGGATGCGTCCTCCGGTACCAGGCAAGTGTTGGAGCATCTTGGAATTTGGAGAGCTGCACCTGCTTACATGAGAGAATCTCGCAGGCTGCTGCACATGCAAGCACTTTGGAAGCCTACAGACGTACAAGCCTAGACGCAGCTCTCTGTTGAGTTTTCCCTAATCTTGGATTGTGTAGACGTCACCGTGTGGCGCACTTTAGTCTCCAAGGAAGACTGTCTGCAGCGCCCTTGACGAACCTGGCTGTGCAGAGTCTCCACTCCTTAGCTTCATGGTGGCCGGACGTGGTTCCTGCCTGTGGCATCTCTGAGGATCACTTTCTGAGGAAAGCTAGTTGTAGAATGATACGGTGTGAGCCTTCAAGTCGTTTTATGTAGTTTATAATATAAAATAACATAAACTTCGGGCACACTTTTTCTTTTCTTTTGCTGGCCCTCTGGGTCTCCCTGTAAGGAGCAGGAGGACCCATTGTCGCTCGCCGTGTGCGTGGGCCAGTGCAGGCCGAGGTCAGGCTCAGGCACTGATGGTGGACTTGGGCAGGTGGGTCCTGGAGTCTGAAGTTGGCCCACAGCACTGGACGGGTACCAGGAGGGTACGCGTGTGCGTGACCTGGAGACCAGAGGTAGCCAGGTGGGAGGGGCCGGCAGGGTGACGGGTCTGCTGCACTCAGGCAGCAGGAAGTGCAGTGACTGGAGGCAGGGTTGGGCTGGGTCCCTGCAGGCCATTTCAGGTGGTGCTCGTGCCACCCTTCAGCGAGGCCTTCCTGAAAGTGGAACATCCCGTCCCGAGCACTGACCTCTTTTTGAGCTGCTTCCTCCATGGCACTTGTACCATCTAGCTCGCTCTGCTCTTGGTGTTTCTTGTTTTTCTCAACACGAGGCCGTCAGGTCCCTGCACACGGGATGTGTGTCTGCTTTGTCCGGCGCCTGAGCGCACAGCACCTTTCAGTAAATACTGACTGAGATAAGAGCAGACCTGCCGCCCTCTCCTGTGGGATCTGGAGGCCAGTGGTGTAGGACACGGGGAAGTGACGAGACACGGGCAGCTGGTGGCATCTGAGTGGCCTCTGGACCCTGGCCTCGGGAGCCGTCCCTGTGGAAGTTGGAGATGGGGCAGGAGAATGTGCAGCGACCCCAGCTTTGCCGTCCTGGCCCAGGACGAGGTGGGTTCTGAGCTGAGCCTCAGGTCGGTGTGGCCTAGAAGCAGCAGCCAGTGAGAGGACTGGGCCAAGGACCCCAGAATGGGTGCCTTGCGTTTGTGTTGTTTGTTTGTTCATTTTTTAACCCAGAGGCTCAGTCAGTGAGTGAAATTGAGGTGGGGGCGCACGCTCCTGCTCTGGGTGGGAGCGGACGTGGGCTGCCCTTCAGCGAGGCCGTGAAGTCGCTCCCCCTCCACAGGCAGCCGGGCGGGATGCCCGCCACTCGCGCCTCTGAGGGTCCAGTCACACCCAGGAGTCCACGGTCCTGAGGAGGTCGTGTCTGGCGGTGGCGGTGGCTTGCCATGCCCACGACTCTCTGGAGCAGCACGTCTCACAGCTGCCGTGCAGGCGAGCTGCCCGGAGTCTTGTGTTTCCGATTCAGAGGTCTGGGATGGGGCCTGAGAGTCTGCGTTTCTGACCAGTTCCAGGTGCTGCTGCCTCTGGCCCAGGGTCACACTCTAGGTAGCAAGGTTCTATCAGGTAGAGACGAAGTTATTCACTGAAATGAGTCACCCCTGCTGAAGGACTTCACAGCGCTCGCTGGCTGGGCAAGGGGCTGCCTGCTCTGGAGGGCGCTCAGCAAGCACGAGGAGAGCCTCCCTCCCCAGTCACGGCTTTCCATAGAGGAACCCCTGGAGGAACTGTGGTCAAGCCTGGCTTCCCACCAGTGCTCCCTGAGGCCACCTCTGACTACTGAGATCCTGGCACGCCATGGGCCACTGCCCCCAAGGGACAGGGTGGTGCGTACGCGCTGAGCCACATCTCAGGCCAGCCCCCAGATCAGGGGCAGGACAGGGGTCTGTTCTGGAGGTGGGGACACCCAGGGCTCGTGCTGTTGTAGCAGGGACTTCCTGGAAGTTCTAATGGGGGATAACAAGACAAGCAGCTGTGGACAGTTTGGACTCTGGCCTAATGGTCAGGATCTCTTCCAGCAGCCCTCTTACATCATCTCCTGCCCCGCTCCAGGGCGCAGCAAGGGGCGCTGGGAGAGGAGTCACTGCCCTTCAGTCTTGGGGTTCAGCCGCACGCCAGGAAGGGCCAGTTCCCACGTTGCTGACCCCTCTGCCTCCCCTCCCGCCCTGGTGTTTTGTGGGACCACTCCTTCCCCATCCCCTCCCGCGAGGTTCCGTCCTGGCGGGTGCGGCATACCCGTGATTCTTGCTGCTCATGCAAGTGAAGGTCTCGTGTGGCTGTGGGCGTGGCCCCGGGGCTCCTGGGCATACAGGTGAGGCTTCATGGGCCTCGGGTCGCAGCACGTGGCCCAGCTGGTCAGCATGACCCTGTTTCACATGTGCTTCTGCTGGGGACACCTCGTCCAGTGCAATTGCTGCCTCCGTGCATGAAGGCACAGCCCAGGGCACCCTGTCTCCCTAAGGTGCTGCTCGGCTCCTGCCTCCGAGGGACACCAGGCAGCACGTCTGCATTGTGCCCGGGGACCATTCTGAGTGCAGCTGTCAACAAATAGCACAAAAATGTGAAAACCTGACCTGTGTAATGGACACCTGTCTGGAGGGTGCACTCCAGTGGAGCAGGCTGGACGCTGTCTTGTTCTCACTGTCTGGCGTCCTCCAGGGCCACCACAGCACTGTGATCATTGATTTGGGTTACGAATAAATTTTAGCAAGTAGCAAATTCACATATGCAGCGTTTGTGAGTAATAAGAACTCACTTAACCTTATAGGTGACTTAAGTATAAGGACCAGCACAACCCAGGCAAAAAAAGAGGAAATAAATGGGCTTTTCTTTTCCCTTCAAAGAATTTTATAATTGAAATTGGGGGGAAAAAAGCATCTGGAATAGCCAGCCCGAGCAGAGTGGTGGTCCGATGGGGTTCTCGGCCACACCACACAGGGGCTCTGTTGGAATCGTGTGAGTGGCTCCCTTCCTGGGCTGGGTGCCCGTGCTTGCCCCTCTCCTGGCCCTGCCGTGCTTGTTGCTGAGCTGGCAGCTCGTGCGCAGGGACTGCGTGCAGCTGAGGTGAGCTGGACCGGTGCTGTCCCGGATTCCTCGTCATGTTACCAGCACGGGGCCAGCGGTCTGTGTTGTTCAGAAGGCTGACCTTAGACCTTAGTGTGTGAGCTGAACAGCAGCGGCGCTGTCCAGGCGCCCTGGATCCTGGCCCCGGGCTTCTGGAATCCAAGGTGTTGTGAAAGCAAAAGCTTCTTGGGGCCCTTGGAGACACCTAGCAGACACGCTCTCCGTGACGGTGCCACAAGGCTGCGCACAGCCTTGCGGTGACTGGCCATTCATTCAGCCTCAGAAATCTGAGTGTTTGATTACAGGGCATGTTGGGGCCTGTGTGGTGGATGTCCTGAATTACCGCCTCTCTAAAATGAAAAAAAAAGAGAATTCTGGAATTCAGCTGGGTCCAGGTCCTGGTCCTGGGGTTTCAGAGGAGGCGTGGTCACCCCATGGTGGAATTTGGGGGTCTTCTGAAGAAATGCCATTCCAGACATTCAGGGTTTAGAAGAGAAGCAGCTGGAGACCTGCGTGCTGGGTTTCTGGCCGATGAGAGTAAAAGTAAGTGACATAACCTGATGGGGATCTCAACTCCTGAGGGACAGCCTGCGGAGTGGAAAGCCCCAGGGTAGACAGGAAGAGTTCTCTGGTTACGCCTGGAAGGCTGGGGAAATGAAAGCGAAGAATTGGAATAACTGCGGTGCTTCGTCATCGCCAGCTCGGGAGCCTGTCCACCTGCATGTGCCTGTGAGCAGTGCACGGGGAGCATGCGTCACACCTGGGGCCCTGACCGCAGAGTTCGAAAGGAAAAGTCTCACTGACGTCCAGTTCAACTGTGGTTTCACAGAGAAGTGTGTTGGTGGGGCTCTGGGAAGTGAGCAGACCAGCCCAGACACCGGGGCTCTCCAGAGGAAGCGCCCCTGTTCTTCACAGCAGTAGCAAGCACCTGAGGACTGACGAGGTGTCTTCCCCTGCCCTGGGGGCTGTTTTCCTCTGTAAGTGTGTAGGATTGCAGCTGTAGGTGGAGCACTGGGTCTTACAAACCCTGTGCCTGCTGTTTTGAGAAGGTGACTGCCTAGTGCACAGACTGGCTCACTGGGCCTTGGTGTCACACAGGTGGCAGGAAGCTTCTTTGTGGCTCATGTTTGAGGTTTTTGTTAGGTAAGAAGTGTCAGGCTTGGAAATACTATTAGAGTAAAAATAATGGAAATTCTTCTGTAGTCAGGACGTGCCGAGGCTGGCCTATGGGTCGGAAGTCCTGGGGGAGATGGCTTCACAGTGGCATTTGAAGGCAGCCCGGTCCTGAGGAGTGACCTGGCTGGGCGCTAGCCTGCGTGGATGGTCTGCTCGAGAGGCCAGCTCCTGGAGCCCTCCAGACAGAGCTTCGAGATTCCAGTCCACCTGGAGGAGCAAGCCTCGCCTTTTAACAAGCAGCGTGAGCCGGGGACGCAGTGCCAGCCCCACAGTCTGCCCAGGGGGAGGAAGCAGGCATGTCATGAGGTGAAACACCTCAGCCACGTGCGGGGCCCAGGACGTCCCTCACTCTCTCGCAGGGCCTTCTCTGTGACCTGCGCCCTGACCTCTGTTGCTAGCTGTTGGTCTTGCCTCTTTGAACTTGGGGTACCTGGGATAACTGGTCTGCACCTGTGTGGGCGGCTTCGCTTGTTCAGCGTATTAAATTCTTAATGCAAACGTGAGTTCCTAGACAAATTGGCCTGAGAGCATAAGCCCGACAAAGGGACACTGCTGGTGATGTAGTAACTTTAGGAGCATGAAGCAGGGATCCTGGGGTGCGTGGCATGGTGACTGGATCAGAGGCCGCATCTCCTGAGCCCTTTACGCGGGCCTTGGCCTGTTGGTCGCACGGTGCCGCCCTCAGGACTCCCTGCCCACTCCAAGAACAGCAGCCTGTGAGGTCCCTAGACGAGGGCCCGCCCTAACCAGTGTGTTCCACGACAAGGACCCTCTTTCCAAAGAAGGCCACATTCCCAGGTTCCAGGGTCAGCACGGCAGCCTGCTTTGTGGGAGGTGCAGTTCAACCACAGTACCTTCCCATACGCCCCTTTCCTGCTCAGGAGCCTCCATTACCTAATCGAGTCCAGGCAGCCGTCATAAAAACCCTTTGCCCTCTCCCGTGGATGCAGGGCAGCTTTCCAGGCTTGCTCACCCTGACGTCAGCTTCATGGGACGGTCACAGAGAAGAAAACATGGCTGTTCCCTGTCCTTTTCTGTCCTTCAGAGAGGTCTTGTTGTTTATGTGGCCAGCTATTTGGTTTCACTCACAGATTATTTGTTCATTCCCTGCCTTGCACCAGAAATTATTTAAAACATTCGTGTGTGCCATGAGGGGGCTGGGGGGGAGGCCTGGGAACGGTGCAGGGGCACAGCAGCCTCGGGCCTCTCCGTCGCTGGCCAGGTGGGCGTGAGTTCCTCACAGCCAGCCTGGGATGGGGGACGGCGAGTTGCCCTCCTCAGGGCTTTGAAGGCACCCCTAACTCCAGCTTTGGGGCTTGCTGTGGGGCGTGTGCCGGCCGAAGCAGCTCTGCTGGAGAGCCGAGAGCCACGCGCCACTTCCTGTGCCCCTGCCCTCGCGGACACAGCTGTTTGAAAGACAGGACGGATGGCATTTCTCTCCAGCGATTCTTCATGAACTGCCCTGTCCCTCCACGTACCTTGACCTGTCTGCCACCATTGCAGGGCTGCTGCCAGTTGTCTGGATGTCACGGAGACAGCAGATAGTCACGTCTCTGGATTTGAATAAAGCTTCATTCACTCACTGGAGGCTGCACTTCTGTGTTCAGCAGCGTCTAAGAATAGCAGTATTTTTTACATGCAGTCACATATTTTGCTCCAGAAACAAGTGTCGCTGCGGTGATGGGGGGTGTATGTGTGCGCCCCTGTTCAGATGCTGGCTGCCCTCAGAAGGAGCGGCTGCAGCCAGAGCTGTGTCCTCGCTCAGCTGGCGTTGTTGCCCCACGCTGCCGCAGAGGAGCGGCTGCATCTGACTCATTAAACGTGGGCCCCGCTGTTCGCCCTGTGAGGCTGGAATGATCGATGCTCCGTGTGATTGTGAACGGGGGTGGAGTTCACAAACACACTACGTGGAGAGCAGGCGGGAAGCAGGCGGGAAGCGCGGCAGGCGTGGGAGCTGGCTCTGCGACACTGCCAGGCTGGCGCTCCTGCACGCACACGTCCCCACTTTGTGAGTAAGGGTGGTCACAGCGCCTCCCGCTAGGGCTGCCGAGCGTGCTGGGCCGGTGGACGGTACCGCACCTGACCAACTCGTCCCCTCAGGACTCGGGAGCTGCGGGGTGCTGTTAGCTGGTGCCAAGGGGAGCTTTGTCCCTTTCCCCAGCACGCAGAGTGCGCTCGAGTCTTGGTGGTAGCTTTTTGTCACAATGGTTCAATGTGTCGTTTATGAGGCATTTAAAGATTTTATTCCTCCTTTTTTCCATCTGCAGTCCTCTGTTTGGGATATATATTAATGAGTGATGGAGCATTTATTTTCATTGTCTGCTTAAGGACTGGAACCTGTCATTAACTTTTAAAAAGGCAGCAGCGTAACGTCCTCTGAGCACTTGTTAACCACCTAGAGAACACCTGTCCCAGGCAGTGGCACTGAGGGCTACCTAGGTCTATTTGTTGGTCTGTTTTTTGGTCTTGGTACATCTTACTGCCCTTCAAGAAGACATTGTTCTCTGCAGGGACGCAGACAGGTGGTCCCTGTCGTGTCCTTGCAGAGTGGTCTGATCCTGGGGGTTTCTAGCTCGGCCTGCCTCTCGTAGCCCTGCCAGGCTCAGGACCTCACGAAGCGTTCGCTGTCCCAGCGGTACTGAGTGGCACCAGCATCCTCGATTGCCTTTTCAAATGTTCAGGAGTTTCCGTGACAGTCACAGCAGCTACTCTGGAAAGCATTTGAAAGAGCAGGTGAGAGGACAGCCCTTGGAGGTCGGGGTGCTGGGACTATGCGATGGCCGCTCCTGCAGCGTGGGTGCCACCGACTCTACCGTGACGCAGGGCAGCCACCCAGCAGCTTCCTGTGTGGGCTCGGGTGGGCTGTGGTCCACGCAGGAGTGGGCTGCCGTGGCGCTGCTGCCGTGCCCACCAAGCGTGTGGTGCAGGAAGCCGGCTGGAGAGATGCGGCGCAGCTGCTGCACGGAGGGTGTGGACTGAGGGGGGGACATGGTGACAGCAGATATTCCCTGGAGAGGCAGCGTTTAGTGACCTGGTCCCTGCTCCAGTGCTGCTGCTGCTCCTGACGCCCTCGCCTTCGCCAGGGCGTGTCTGCCTCATGTTGGTTGTGCATCCTGTGGGGGTGTGAGAGTCACAGATGGAGCAGAGCATGCAGGGCTCCGGAGCGGTGGCAGTGAGGTGGGGCTGTGCTCGAACCCCACACGGGACGCTGCTCGGGAGCATGGCTCAGCCAGCAGTGACCATGACCCCCAGGCACAGGAAGCCTGGTGGCAAGGCCTCGTTTGAATGTCGCAGGTGGACTTGAGAGTCAGGTGGTGACAGGCCCTGGAGGAGACTGCCCATGCCTCGGAGAACCTGCTGCATGAGACCTGCAGGCAGGGATGCGTGCCAGGTGCCCAAGTCCGAGAGTACTAGAGCGGTTAGCGCCTGGCCCTTTCGTCATCTTGGAGCTAGTGCCCAACGGCACTGATCACCTGTATGTCCTTCATGTCAAATATTTCACCACCCTTTTTTCTTCCTTTTTTTTTTTGGTACTGGAGATTGAACTCAGGGGCACTCGACCACTGAGCCACATCCCCAGCCCTATTTTGTGTTTTATGTAGAGACAGGGTCTCACTGAGTTGCATAGCGCCTCGCCGTTGCTGAGGCTGGCTTTGAACTCGCGATCCTCCTGCCTCAGCCTCCCTAAGTGCTGGGATTATAGGCTTGCGCCACCATGCCTGGCTCCTTTTTGTTTTTTTGCAGTTCTGGGGATTGAAACCAAGTGCTCCCACATCCTAGGCAAATGGTTTACACATCCTGCCATTGGTTTTAGGTTTCATTTTTTTTATGGTACCGGAGATTGAACTCAGGGACACTTGACCACTGAGCCACATCCCCAGCCCTATTTTGTGTTTTATGTAGAGACAGGGTCTCACTGAGTTGCTTAGCGCGTCGCTCTTGCTGAGGCTGGCTTTGTGATTCTCCTGTCTCAGCCTCCCAGAGTGCTGGGATTACAGGCGTGCACCACCACGCCTGGCTTAGGTTTCATTTTGAGACAGAGTCTCACTAAGTTGCTTAGGGCCTTGAACATGAGATCCTCCTGCCTCAGCCTCCCAAGTTGCTGAGATTAAAGCATGTGCCACCACACCTTGGCTTCACCATAATTTCATAGTTTGTGGTTTCTTTCAAGGTGAAATGTTAACCTTTCATCACTATTTACTGTTACATTTTGGTCTCAGTTTAAGTAGATTAAATGATCTTTTATTTCTGGCCATACTTACCATCCTCTAATGAGCATCTCCACTCAAGGGTGTGTACTGTGTTGGGTAGTGTCCCCTCAAAATTCTTATCTTTTCCAAGAGCTCAGAATATGGCCTTATCTGGAAGTGGTTTCATTGCAGATATACTTAGCTCTGATGAGGCCATGCTGTAGTAGGGTGGTCCCCTAAGTCCACAGGACTGGCATCCTCAGAAGAAGAGACAGACACACACAGGGCGATGGGCATGAGCAGTCACGGACACACACAGCTTGGAGCAGTAGCACCCACAGTTGCCAACACCAGCAGAAGCCAGCAGAACGGTGTGGAGATCTCCCTCAGATGGAACCAGCCCTCCAGCTCCTTGGTTTTGAACTTGCAGCCTTCAGAATTGTGAATAAATGCATTTCTGTTGTTTGAAGCCACCAGTTTGTGGTCATGGCAGACTAGGGAACTAATGGGTCATAGACAGTGGCCGACCTGTGGGTTGGGTGCTATTTCTCAGGCTGCACCCACAGGTTGGCTTGACATCCAGCTGGAAATTGGATCAGAGGTTGTTTCATTGACCTAACTAAACACGGCTTCCATGGCTCTTGTCCTCTGGTGTTCTCTGTTAAGTCAGGAGTCTCGTGTTCCGAGGGCTTGGATGGGCACTAAGCACAACTAGGAATGGCTTCTGCTGTTGCAGAGTAGCAGCAGATGCTGTTCTGTCCTTGTGACTCGCAGGTGCAAGGTGGGAATCCCACCAAACGCCAGGGCGTGTCCTCTCAGATCCGGCTGTGGAGGTAGGCTTGGGCCAGGCCCTGGGGTTTGGAACAGGAGAAGGAATCATGACACGGCACTATCTTCAGTGCCCTTTGAAAGGAATCCCTGGGGGCTGAGGACGTAGCTCAGTTGGTAGAGGGCTTGCCTAGATAGATAGATAAAAAGGAATCCCTGGCCCCAGAGAGAATCTGAGATGGTGTGTGTGTGTGTCAGTGCTAACTGACCAAAGGTGTGGTGTCCTGGCCCGGCAGCCGGTGAGCACTGCCATCCAGGGTGACGGTGTCTTGACTTGCTCCCTGGAGCGCCGTCCTGTGTGGTCAGCCTCTGGCTGAGTCTCAGATATCATGCCTGGCAGCCCACTAGGTTTGGGCAGGGGAAGTGAAACTTACAGCAGACCGCTCCAGCAGGAAGTGGCGAGGAGCTGATTGATAGTTGAAGACCAAACTGGCAGCAGGAGGCAGGGCGCACTCCCCATGGCTGCCTGGTGGCCCTCGCCCCAGGCTCTTTCTGCAGCTGGTGGTGACTGTTTCACAGACCTTGGGCCCTTGCCTAAGCTCAGCCAGCAAATGTGAGGTAAGTACAGGAGTCTGCCATCAGCTCAGCCCTCGTGGAACTGTGAGCCTTCAGCCGTCGCTGCTGCTCTTTCACAGTGGTCATATTCACTGTGACTAGTCAGCAATCTCTAAAGACAAAATGAACATTTAAATATAGCATATTTCACATATGTGAAAAGAATTAAAACTTTTTTAACATTACATGGTGGGATTACATTTCTAGTAACTTTCTGAGAAGAAACTTGTTCTAGGTACAACTTTTAAAATCTAACACTGGTGTGACGTGTCAGGTCTCTTAAATTCTGAACAGGTGAAATATTCTTAGATGTGAAAAATACTATAACTGCAGCTGGTAACTCAGCCTGTGTTCCTTGAGTACGTCGGATCAGGCCTGGTGTTGGCAAGAGCCTGGCTATCTAGTGAAGCTGTTTGAGAAAGCTTTTGGTATTAACTAGTCACGTCCCTTTTGACTGTGACAGAGGAAAGCACTAACTGCCTTTGAGGAGCTGCCATGATGGTGACCCCAGTACAGGGGGCTCTAGATCCATCAGGAGGCAGATGAGAGCCCCGCTGGTGCCGTGGTTGAAGGAGCCTGGTGGCTGCTGCCACGGCTTCATTCCCCACAGGAACAGTCCCCTTTTTTGCTGTTACCTGTGTAAAATGATTGGCAACAGATCCAGCTCCGTTCCTCAGCCTCCCGGGCCCCTTCTGCACCAGTGCTGTTGGGAGGTGCCAGCCGCTTCTGTCCTGGCGTTCTGCGGGGAGAGTTCGCAGTGCTGCTTCTGTGAACCAAGTTCCCATCAGAACTTCAGTGTCACGCGGGAGCCAGCCCGCCAGCCAGCCAGCGCTGGGGGGAAGTAAAACACGTCCCCTGGTGAAGGGTCAGAGATGAACGCGCAGTGTCTTTAAGCGTTTCTTACGTAAAGAGCTCACTTTTTAACAAGCATTAAAGGGAGACGCAGAATTTCCCCTGGGGTCACCAGTTTCACATCAGTGGGTCCCAGACCTGAGTTCTGACTTGGTCATGGGGCTTGTCCTCGCCCTTTCCTGCCCGCCACAGCTCTGACTTTCAGCCCCAGCATTTGTGGGGTGTGCCCTCTGAAAAGCCGGGATTGCAGGTGAGCAGCTGTGAAACTCGGTGTTTATACTGCTGTAGCATCTCTGTGATGGACAATAAGAAAGTCCAAACAGTTTCAGTTTGAAAATTGATGAAACTAGTGTGTTCAGTGATATTCATAAACATGTCTTTTGGGATTTTCTGTTTTTGTTTGTGTTTTTCTTAGTGGTGCTAGGATCCGACCTGGGGCCACTGGCTGTGCCCCAGCCCGATACTCACGGACAGTTCCATTTCCCTTCTTTCTAAACCTCTGTAGTGAAAGCTTAGAGGGGTGTCTCATCTAATGTCGCTAAGCTGAAGGTGGCAGTCACGCTTCCTCCAGAGGGCTCGGGCCTCAGGGAAGTCAGAACTTGCTCTTTTGAAGATGCTAAGTTAGAGCTCAATTGGGAAGAAGCCAGGAATGGCTTGGTGGGGCTGTGGTGCCAGGGAGCCGTGGCAGGAGGGCTGGGCTTGGCTCTGCTGGTTGGGAGGTTGGGGCCCTGCGTCCCCAGCTGCTCCTCCCCCAGCCGTGGGGGAGGCAGTGGCGCAGGTGGTGAGGAGCCAGTGCGGTGGCGTGTGTGGAGCACTGTCAGCCGGCTCTCCATCACGGTGACAGCACCTGCCGTGGTCAGCTTGGCAGGAGGAAGGGGCGTTTCTACTCACGGTCTCAGTGCCGCGGGCCAGGGCCGCTGGGCGCTCTTGCTGTCGTCCCTCACGGAGGCATGCCTGCCACATGGCCACAGGGAAGCAGAGGGACGAGGGCCAGGACCCGGCACCCCTCCAGGGCAGCCTGTGGCCTAACTCCTACACGAGGCCCACTGCACAGAGACCCTGCCACCTCCCAGGCCTCCACATGTGGCCCTGGGGACGTTCCAGATCCTCCAAGGCTCCGACGCTAGATCCGCGAACAGCAGCCTGCGTGGTGTTGACAGCACCCGCCAGGACTGCTGACGAGGTGGCTCTCCTGCTGCGCAGGTCAGCAAGAGGCAGCGTCCTCTTTCTGAAGCTCCCGCTCTCCGTTAGAGCTGCGTCCCCTCCATGAGAAACAGGGCAGTGAGCTCCTGCCTTGGCGGCTGGGCCTTGGGCGGGAGACGTTTCAAAGTGTCCGCCAGCTCTGCCAAACCTGTCACCACTGGTAGTTAAAAGTTTCAAAATACGTGCTGAGGACCATCCACAGCTGTCTTGAACATGGTGCACGTTATATTGCAGTTGTCTTTGTCCATAACTGGACTTTTTAAAAAAATGTTGTTCTAGTTGCAGATGGACACAATATCTTTATTTATATCTTTTTTAAAGAAATATTTATTTTTTAGTTGTAGGTGGACAGAATATCTTTATTTTATTTGTATGTGGTGCTGAGGATCGAACCCAGTGCCTCACGCATGCGAGGCAAGCGCTCTACCACTGAGCTACAACCCAGCCCCTCTTTATTTATATCTTTATGTGGTGCTGAGGGTCGAACCCAGTGCCTCACATGTGCAAGGCAAGTGCTCTGCCACTGAGCCCCAGCCCCGGCCCCCATAGCTGGACTTCTAAGGGTGCCTCAGCTGGGTCGGGGATGAGGCTCAGTGGTGGGGCTCGCCCAGCACGGCTGGCCACCTCTCTCCTCTGAGCTCCCGGGAACTTCCAGCACTGAGACCCTGAAGCCCCTCGGCGCTGTTGCTGCCCCTGCCTGCTCGCCTGCTCTGCCTCCCGCCCACCTGATGCTCCCACGACCCGACCACACATGTGAAGGGCAGCTGGTAAGGAGGCAGAGCAGGTTGGGCGCCATCGTGAGTTGTGAGTTGTGTGGTGAGGGGAGTGTGACACCTGGGCGGGGAGGTGCTCAGAACTCCCCTGGCTCTAGTTGTCCCATGGGCCCCCCTAGAGTGGTGGAGAGGCAGCCTCTGGAGCAGGGTGCAGCTGAGCGCACCACCTGGGTGGAGCCTGGCTCTCCCCGTGCCCCCAGCACTGCACGCCAGCCCCGCGGGCGCCGCAGCGAGAGGGCCTCTGGGCGGCACAAGGCAGTGTTCTGGTCTGGAAGAGCATCCCAGGCCGCTCTCTGACGCCCTTATTTGTCAGCATTTAGGAACGCTGTATTTGTATTGGGCAGGTGGTGTTGTGTGGGCTTAAAAGGGCGTGCAGAGAAAGGACCCTGTCACAAGCCCTGCCACCGCCCTCCCTCCCCACAAAAGTGGCTGCTGTCCATGGCTGCCCAGAGTCTGTGGGTACACACGCGCGAACAGACCAATATCTCTGCCCGTCCTGGCCTTTCTTTCCCTGTGGACCCCGAGGCCACCTTTTGTTGTGGAGTGGTGTCTCCGTTGGCCCGTGGAGGCTGCGTTTCCTGTTCGTGGATTTGCCACGGCTTACATAACCAGTCTCGTATCAGGGCCCTGGGTTGTTTCCCACGTGGGTATTAAAAACAGTGTCACAGGGGAACCGGGTGCGGTGGCCGTGCGCATGATCCCAGCAGCTTGGGAGGCTGAGGCAGGAGGATCGCCAGCTCAAAGCAGCTCAGTGAGACCCTCTCTCAAAATAAAACACAAAGAGGTGGGAGGGGCGGTAGTGAAGTGCCCCCGGGTCAATCCTTGGCACCAGACAAAATAAAAACCACGTCGCAGGACGTGACCGCAAACCCAGGTCCTCTCACACGTGTGCCACGTGTGACTGAGGTCCACACCGTCACGGGTCCACACGTTTTCAGTTCTGACAGCCGTGGCCACGTCCTCCTTTGGGGGTAACAGGCTCGTTTGCTGTGCAGGCGCCTTTACCCCCAGGCTCACTGACAGGGTCATGCGTATGCTTGTTGGCCAGTCTCGTGGACAGAAGTGCCTCTCGACATGACTTTAAATGGTGTTTCTCGCATTTGAAGTTGAGCATCACATATCTGAGTCGTTTGTGTTTCTTTTTGTGAGAATCATCTGCTTACGTCCTTTGCTGCTCTTCCCTTGGCCCGTTTAGGAGCGCTGTCAGCAGGTTAGGCCTCGGCCTGGGATGTGAATTGTAAACACTCCCTACTTTGCATTAGCCTTTCGACTTTGCTTAGGATGGTTTTGTTGCCCAGGCAGACAGAGGCTGTTGGTTTTTATTTAGTTGAGTTTATCATTCTGTGTCGATTCCATGTTTTGAGTCCTGGTGGGGCCCTCCTGGTTCTGAGGTCATAAGGAAGATCTATGTCTCCTCATAATGCTTTAATAGCTTCATTTTTTACATTGGTGGCTTTGAAGCATTGGGGCATTTTTCCTGGTGTCATGTGGAAGTATGGAATCAACTGCTTTTTCTTTTTTTTTTTAAGCCCTATAGTCCAGTTGTCCTCAGGCCAATTAATAAATTCTCCTAATTAATCTTTCTTCTTAACACATTTTCAAGGTCCAAAAAGTTGGCTGCTCTTGCGGAGGCCTTGAAAGAAGTCTCCCTCACCAAGGCGCAGCTGGGGCTAGAGCTGGAGGAGCTGGAAGCAGCGGCCCTTCTCGTCCAGGAGGAAGAAGCTGCCGGAAACACAGCCCACTCGCCCTCCTCGCTGCAGACGCCTTGCTGCGCCCCAGAGCCCAGTGATCCGGAGGGGTCGGAATCCTCCAGCACTGAAGACTCGGCCTCAGAGCAGGACGAGCTGGCCGAGCAGCAGGGTGTGCCCCGGGCTTCTCTGCGGGGCCCCTTTCTGGGGGAGAGCAGTGCCCTGCTTCCTGTTGATGGTGGGGCAGGCCACAGGTCCGCCGGGGGTCAGGGGGCACTGCTGATCTCCTCCCAGGAGCCTGCAGGGCGCAGACCTCTGATAGAGGAGCTCGGGGACCATCTGAGGACGACACTGCAGATTTCCACGTCAGAGGGAGCTGCCACTCGGAGCCACGGCCAGAGGCCGGACGTCGCAGGGAGTTAGGTCGGGCGTGGGCTCCTCTCCCGGGCTGGCATCCTCGGGTGCGCTTCGCACTTTTCTCTGTATGTACAGCATTGTTCCTCAACGAGCTGATTTTTATACCTTTTGGTCTCTTTGTTGCTTCTTGGAAAATAAAAGTTCTGCAGTGTTTTAACCGAAGTGTGGCCAGCATGGAAAGATGAAAGCAGCGGTCCCGCTGCCTGCCCGTCTGGAATACGGAGCCCCCGATGCGTCCCTTCGGCTCCGCTGGGGACCTTACAGGGTGCGCAGTGCACCAGGAGGAGCGGACACCGCTTCAGGGCGGTAGCCTGCAGGTCACCTCACGTGTCCTCCAGCCCCCGGCCAGCGCCACCACCTGCACCCCAGGCAGCCTCCCCTCCGCTCTTCCCTGCACAGCAGTCTGCATCCCCTGGGTCTCTGTAGGTCGGTTGGGCTCTTCTGCGGCCAGGCTTTCCTTGCAGCCCTTCTGGCAGTGACCCCTGGCAGCAGGACCAGGAGTTGTCCGGGGTGTCCGCTGCTGATGACTGTGCCGTTGAACCGGGCTGTTAGACACACAGCTGCTGAGGATGTTTGTGCGCAGGCGTGGCGTGGACAAAGCTCTTGCTTCTCTCAGGTGAACATTTGAAGTGTGGCGGCTGAGCCCTCCGGGAAGCGTGTGCCCCCGTGACATCTTCAGGGGCCGTGAGTGGCTTTGCTCCGGGCTGGCGGCCTGCTAGCTGACAGCAGGAGACCAGAGTCCAGTTCTTCCTGGGCTTGCCCCCCTGGGTGTGGTCAGCCTCGGGCTTTTCCATTCTAACACACGTGTGCAGGTATCCGTGGCTTTGGGGGGGACTCGAACTCAGGGACTTTATCACTTGAGCCACATCCCAGTTCCTTTATTTTTTAGAGAAATAAAGGTCTGGTTAAGTCGCTGGGGCTGACCTTGAACTATTGTCTCAGCCTCGCATAGCTGGGGTTACAGGCCTGCGCCACCACACCCTCGTGGCTTCAGTGTGCGTTTTCCTGAGGTCGAGGGTGTTGGGCGTCCTTTCCTGTGCTTATTTGTCTTGGGGAAGCCTGGGTACAGGTCTTGCTTAGCGTGTGTTCTGCTGCTTGTGCCTGGGTTTAGTTGTGTCTTGTGGGTGCTGGACCTGTGTCCCTGCAGACGTTCCTCACCTTTGGTTTTGGGTGCCGCAGAGCAGCTTGCAGCACTCTGCCCTGTGGCCTTGGCCTTGGTGGTTTCTGCTAGGCGGGTCTAAGGCAGGGCGTGGCCAGGGGCGTTGTTCCTGGAGGTTGATTCTCCTGAGTGCTCCCCAGCGCCTTCCGCCCGGCCTGATGGAGGCTGGTACCGTTCCCTCTGGTTCTTGCAGGTGGTTCTTGCCCCGCCTGCTGGTGACTGCAGCTCGAGTGCTGGCGGCCTCCCCTCCCTGCCCAGCCCTGCCGCCTACCCCCAGGTGCCCATGGTTGTCCAGGCTGCCCTCTCCTCCCCGGGGCCTGTCCTGCAAACCTGAGCTGCCTTGGGCCCTGTGTTGTGATCTGTGGGGTCTGCTGAGTTCTGCCTGGACTGCCTGGGCTCTCCGGGCAGTGCTTGGCCTTCCCCGTCCCCCAGTGTCCATCCCCCCCGGGCAGGCAGCGTCTTGCCCTCTGCTGTCGTGTGTGTCCCTGTTTCTCTTCTGGCTGTGCCAGGCCAGGGAGCCGAGGTGGCCACTGTCACTCCCCGTCACTGGGAGCGCAGTCTCCAGCGGTGCTCTGTGTGTGTGCTCCCGGGAGGCTGGTCTTGTTGGTCATAGTGAGTCATCAGCACCCTACCCTCCGTGCTCCATGAGCAGGTGCCATGAGCGAGCCGTGGAACAGACCAGCCTGCTTTGGGGAAGAAATGACATGAGGCCTGCTCGGCGTTGATCTCGGCTGCATTTTTTTATTCCAGGGAAGGGCACGATCCCTTTTGCTTGGATTTGGAAGGACTGCAGGGTTGGTGTTTCTGATATAAACTCCAGCGTGCATTAATGCGGTAGCGGGCGACTAGTGCCCTTAGACATGATTGTTGGCACCTGGACCCTCCAGCAGCGTGGCGGGATGTGATCAGACGTTCCCGGCCTCCCTGGAGAGCTGCAGTGCCTGTGAGCATGGAAAGGGCGTTGCTCCCTGGAGACGTTACTCCAGGCATCTCCTTCTACCAAAACCCTGTAGGTTGGGCCAGCCCAGCCTTGCCTCCGAGTTTGAAGCCGTGGAAATTTTCTTCCTTCATCAGTTTCTGTCCTTAGGAATCTTGACAGGATCTTATTCAATGAGACTTGTCTTAGAGAAACTCCTTCCTCAGAGAATGAGCAGGGGTGATCCTTGCCTAACGTCCCACAGCCACAGGGCTCCATAAGCCACTCTTGTGGTGCTGAGGACGATGTGCGAGCTGCTCATCTGGGACTCCATGTCTGGCCCCCCTTCTACCCTGTGTTGTCTCCTGTTAGGCGTCTTGGTCGGAGGCCTTCTGAGAACACTACGGTTTCACTCCGTGACCCAAAGCTCAGAGCTGCTGCCTGTTACTTTTGTTAGACAGCCAGCCAGGCAGCTCTGGGGACCTCCTGTAACCACGCGAGTCTCCTGAGGACCCTGGCCAACGGGGACGAGGTGGGGGACATTAGAACAGGGAGCCTGTGACACCGAGGTGCAGCTCTGCAGGAAGAACCAAGGCTTGAGGGGGCAGGAACGCCGGGTTGCAGGAGTGGCAGGCCCAGGACAGGATGCGCACCGGGCCCCAAGCCTTGCCCTCCATCTTGAAAATGGGGGTAGACCTATAGTCACGGTCGCCCAGCTGGGGGTCCTGTCTGGGACATGCACCCTGGGCGGCTTGTCATTGCCTCTGGGACCTCTGTGGTGTGTGCAGTCAGTCCACTGCTGGCCGAGGCGCCAAGTGCAGGGCGCCTGAGAGTGTCCTGCCGCTTATCTTGCAGGGCCGTGAGACCCAGGGTTCAGATGCACGTGGTGAAACAGTGCGAGGGTTCCTCGTCCTCTGACGTCCCAGAGCTGAACAGGGCACTGCTGCCCCCTAACCGCATGCCTCTGGGGAGCCAGCCTGAGAAGTGGGCCAGCCCTGCTCATTGCTGCAGGCCGGCCAGTGGTGGAAGTCCCCGCGGTTCAGCAACTACCTAGAAATATTGACTCTCCCAGTGAGTTTCACTGCCTCACCTCGGTTGGCTTGGTTAGCTTGTCGCTGACTACTTTCCAGGTTCCGCCTCGCCTCTCTCAGTGATCCCTGGAGAGCAGTGGGGCCATGCTGTGGGCGTGGCTGGTTCAGGTGCCCTAACCAAGCTGGTGTCATCTTTCACTGGCACAAGCCGGATTTACTGTCAGACAGGATTGCTCTCCTACCACTTGCCACTTGGTTGACAGCTGGGGGCGGTTTTCACACCTGCTAATGAGAAATCCACTTTGGTCCTGGGGATCAAATTCTGTTACCAAGAACTGGAGGGAGTGGAGAGAAGGTCAAATTTCTTAGGCCTAAGACTTTATAAACTCATTATTTTAAAACAGAGACTTCCACATATCTGTCCTGTTCTAGAGGGATTTTATTATTTTATGTATTATCACTAGATATCGTCTTGCGTAGTTAACAGTGGGAAAACAGACACCCCTAAAGGAAATAGAAATGAGGTGATGACTTAATGGAGGAGTAAGACTCCGCTTAAAAATACACCAGTGCTCAGAATACATTATAAAATGTTTAAAGATGCAGAAATCTCCCCGAATAATCTGCCACGGAAGTTAGGTAAATTGTTAGGCTTCATAAACAAATCTCCGTGATTGTTTGGTTAGGGGTCTCCGTTAAAGCAAATCAGAGATTGCCAGTGTTTCCTGGACGCCGTTCCGTCAGATCCCAGGTAGCGGTTGGGTGTGATCGCCACTGCCCGCCTGCCTTCCCCGTGCGTAATCTACGGCTGCAGCCACGGCAAGTGAAGGCAGTGTCGATGAGACTTGATTTAAGGCAGCAAGTGATAAACACAGCTGGGAAGTTGATTGATGTCTCGAGTGACGGGGGCACAGCCGTCCACCGTTGACACAACTCGTCTCAAGGCTGGAGAACACAAACAGGGAAACGCGTGTCAGGCAGATAAATGGCTTTGCTGTTTCCGGCTCTCACGGAGGCCGTTCGTTTCTGAGATAAGGAAGACTGCTCTCCAAAGTCACGGGAAGACAAGCTGCAGGAGGATGGCTGTGGGCTGGGGGCCCAGGCACGGGGAGACGCAGCAGGAAGGACCTGCCCCGGGGAAGGGGCTCGCGGGGGCCATGCTGCTGCTGCCCAGTGTGTGGAGTGTTCTCGGTGGTACCATTGTCTTGGAAGCTGTTTGCAGGGAGGCTGTGGGACTATGCCGTTGGCGTGAGCGTTTGGTGGTGGCTGGTTTCCGGCCTCCTGGGGTGGGGTGGCAAGCCCAGGCCCTGTGCTCCCTGAACTACTCCTAGTGGTTGTTGATCTAATCTCAGGCGCGTGTGTGTGAGAAGACAGGATAAACAGAGCTGGTGCTCTTGGCAGGTTCCGCGGGGCCTGCTCTAATGAACTAGCCCAGCTACTCTGAACAGCAAGGAGCAGTTAGTAGTTCATGAGCGCCAACACCCAGCAGCAGATGGCTCTCAAGAGTGGCTCCCCACCACTCCACAGGGTGCCCAAAGCCGCTGCTTCCTGGGCTCCGCTTGCGCTGCTGTGCTCGGTGTTGACTCGTCCCCCTGGACACCACTCCACCCTGCAGCCGCCTACTCTCGCTCACGCCTGTCGTGGGAGGTGACCTGGCCTCCCCAGCACTCCCAGGCTCACTTGGGGCCAGTGGAGGAGCACGCTGATCGTCCACGCTGGGCCACTGTGGCATGGCGTACTAGCTGCTTGTCATAGTCACTGGCCACCCCTGAAGTTGTAGGGGACAAAGTCGGCGAGACTGTGGGAGATGAGAGCTGGACGACAACACCAGGGAGGTAATTGATGAATGTCTGCGGCCCCTGTCACCAGCCCCAGCACAGCCAGGCCCGGCCTTTAGGAGAACCTTGGGGCTGGCAGCATAGCTCAGCGACACAGCCACAGCCTACCCTGTGCGAGGCCCCCGGGTCCAAAACAGCGAACCGAAGCTCCCAGCTGTCCAGCTAGATGTCCAGGCTGCCTTCCATGGAGGCCTCTCCTGGACAGGTCTGGAGCTGGGCCGCTGCCTGGCAGGTGCGGCCAGGACTCCCTTGCCCCCGGCCCTCCCATTCCTGGCTCCTGTCACCTTCATCCTCAGGGACACTGCATTGGCAGTCCCACCTTGGCTTCTGTTTCCCTGGGGACTAAGCTTACCTCCTGGTTCCTGAGCTGCCCGGAGAGACCCCTGGGTTCCCACAAGGCACTATGCCCAGGTTCCCCGGGTGGAGACCATCGCGTCACAGGAGCAGAGAGCTGGGCTGGGCTGGAGTGACTTGCCTGCTGCCACCCTAGGCCCGAAGCTTCACCTCACTGCAGCTGCTCCTTGCAGACACTAGATGCTGCTCCTTGTCACCCACAGCCACAGCTGGCTCCTGCAGGGAGAGGCTGAATCACGGCTGACTCACTCACCTGGGGCAGGGCAGGGAGTGGTGGACAGGCTGCCATGCCACCACCTGTCCTCTGCACAGACAGGGGCCCTTGCCACGTGGAGTCTAGGGACTCGACAGATGGCGCGCCAACATGATGGCCTCGTTTGCACGTAACTCACCCTGGCGCCATGCTCACAGGCAGAGCTGGGCATCTCGGGGCCAGGAAACCCACGCTGCAGGGGCAGGTGGCGGCCCAGCCTCTGGCACTGGGGTTGGGCATGAGCCGTGGTCCCTATGTGCCCAAGGTGACAGTGCCCGTCCTTGCTGTGAGGCCACCCTCTACTCTGCACTGTGGACCACTGGCTGGCTACTCCATGTCTTAGACCCCTCCCGCAGCAAGGCCTTCTGGCTGAAGGTGGCGATGATCACCCATCTGTTCTTGGCGCCGCAGGGCCTGGGGTGGGGCGCCGAGCAGGTGCAGATGCAGGCTCGGAAGGCTGCAGTTGTGCGTGACTGCAGTCAGCCGAGCGGCTGTGGAATCTAAGAATCAGGAGGCAGCTCCGGAAGTCAAGCAGAGCTGGAGACCGGGCAGCTCGGAATTTCCCAAGGTGGGAAAACAGTTCTGGGGCGTGCGGGAGGCTTTGCGGGGAAGCCGGGGCGCCCGGTCCCACCCTAGCCCCAGCTGTGGAGGTGTTGCCCGGTGCTGAGCAGAATCCTCACTCCAGCACACCTCATCCCTCCTGTGACCGGAGTCCTTCTGCTTGTGTGGGGGACCTGGCTCAGCACACCCAGGTTCAGCACACCTGGCTCAGCACACCCTGGAGAGGGCAGCACAGACAGGACAGTCAAAAACGGGCCTTTTTTGGAACCACATGCCAGTGATGTGCCCTTCACAACTGAAAGGCTTTCTCCTGCCTTTTCTCCTTTTCAACAAACTGGAAAGTGATCTGTGGTGTTGTGGCGGTGCTGGAGCTGGAACCCAGGACCTCTAAGCAAGCCTTTAGCACTGAGCCCCCTGCGTGTCATTTAGAGAGGCACACGCTGGCAGGAGCTGGCAGTGTGGGGTTCCCAGTGGGAGCCGTGGAGGCCTCCCGCAGGCAGGGTGAACAGGCAGGAGAGGGAAGGCAGCCTGTCCAAAGAAAGGGGAGGGCGAGTGGCTAGGGACTGCACCCCTGGCGGGCAGGGACGCAGACTGCTGGGGTGCCTGGCCAGAAGGGGGCGGCAGCAGGGCTGGGGCAACCCTAAAAAGCCTGAGAGGACGAGATGAATGAAGCAACCCAGCGTCCAGGCACAGCTCAGTCCCCTCGCTTTTTCTTCCATTGTGTTGGTCTCCAGCGATTCCACGACGTGGAACGCACACTCTGGGAACTGGGGGTTTTCCTTCATTTATTCACCCTGTACCTCCTGGTGCCCTCAGGAGGAGGAGGGGCTGCAAGGACAGAGAGGGGCCCCTGGGCGACTTCCTGGGCAGGAGGGCACAGCCAGCCCCTGCAGACATTTGCTAAGAAACTTACAAAAAGGCTGTTTTTAAATCAGGACCCGCATCAATGGGGTCCATGCCTCTCCAAAGAAGGACAAGTGCCTGACTGACACATTGATTGGCTCTGAGTCCCCTCCCCGGGATTGGGCGGGGGCTGACTTCCTTGAGCCTGTAGGTCTGTGTAAGCCCTAGACTGGCCACTCTTGGCTGTCCATCTCTTGGGACCCTTTCTTCTTTGGGACCTCTGCTTTCTTCTCTTACTCTAATGAGTGCTGTAACTTTGCCCTCGGCTTTGTGTCTGGACTTTTCAAGTTCACGAGACAAAGAACCCAACCCCACGCTCCGTGTGACGCTGGCAGGCACTCTGTGTATCTGTCTTTGAATTGAGCCCTGTATTTCTGAGCCGGTGGCTGCATGGGACTTGCCTCTCGGTGGCTTCCAGAGGCAGAGGGGATCCAGAGCAGAGCTCACAAGGCATGGAGTGACCCACTCATTTCAGTCAACGGCAGGCCAGGGTCCATGCCACATGGTTTGCGTCCCCATGACAACCACCCGTCCCTCGCTGCCCAGCCTGGGAGGGCAACTTCAGTGTCACTGGAGATGCCAGTTGAGTGTCTTGGGGACCCAGCTCCACATGCCCCCTTCCTCCTCCAGCTTCGCCTGCATGTTGACTGTGCTGTGGGAGGATCTTGGATGCCAAGTGCCGGCCAGGTTCTCCTGTGTGAACAGCTCCCATCTGTCCCCGGGGTTCTGCTGGCATCTCCCTAGCCCTGGCAGCTGCCCAGGACACCTCCAGTGCTGCCCTGGACAGAGCTTCCTCACCAGGAGCAGGCATCTGCCCGGAGACGCCTCTCGCTTTAGTTGGAGATACAAGGTTAAGCGTGGCGACTGTAACCTGCATGTGACGTCACACGTCACGTCACCTGCTCCTTGAAGTGGCGTTGAGACAAATCTAAGGGTTTCCTGGGGACCCATGACTCATGGCCTCCTCCTCCACCCCTTGTCTCAAAAAGCTGGCAGAAGCCTTGATCAGGATGCAGAAATAACTGAGGAAGAAGAGCCCCCTCCTAGGTGGCTTCGCCCACAGCCATAGCCCCTGAGGACCAGGTGGGGAGAAGGTGGTGGCCAGGGTAGCCAGCCCCCTCATGGAGGCCACACAGGGGGACTCCCACATTCGGTGTGCTCCCCAGAGAGAAGGCAGCAAGATTTCAGAGGCTGAAAGAGAGGAGCTTCCTGAAACCTGCAGGAAATGGCAGTGGTGGCGGGTCTGCAGACAAGGCCCGGAGGAAGCTGTACAGATGCTAGTCGTGAAGTCTCTCCAAGGGACAGAACAGCTACATTCCTCCATTGGAGTAGTAAGGAATGATTTGTGTCCATGCCCAGTGTCCAGTGACTGACTTTGAAATCAGCATCTCCAAGAAGGAAAAATCGGGAGTTCCTCAGAGGAGGATGTATATACCATAGTAAAGAGTTTATCAAAAACTAATAATAATTGTGACCACCACCATACGGCCGGGGTATTTTAACACCTCTAGTGGACCTACGTACTTGACTTTTAGAAGCCTCATCTTACATGGTATCAAACATTATAATGCACCGTATCTTATCTATGTGCCTATATACATTTGAAAAGAATTTTTAAAATTTTGCTTTTGAACTTGCCCGGCTATGAATAGCAACTCATTTAATTGACTGTTGGCTCTGCTTTCTCAGCAACCATCAAGCAGACTTGGGAGTTTGGGAAAGTGCGGTCATAGACTGTTTTTAGATACAGTAACAACTTCATGAACTTTAGATATAGTAACAGAAGCTAAGCAGTGAACAAAGTGGACCCTTCACTTCGGTCTGTTTTTCTTTCAACAGTTGGAGTTAACACCTTCTTTTTGTCCCTGGGCTTCCATAAGCTTGCGAGGCCTGGCCTTGTGGCCATGTGCTCCTGGCGACAGCCTTGCTGCGCTGCTCTGGGAGCCTGCAGGCAGCGAGGTCGGGGCCTCAGGCACCCAGACTCTTCCCTGGGTTGAGTCCTGAGCCTGGCAGGGTTTGTGCCAAGGTCAGGAGGCTTGGAGTCATCTTCAGGTCAGCACACCAGGGACGAAAACCTGGGAAGGGTGAGCGCCCAGCAGGAATCCCGAGAATCAGCGACAGCTGCGCATGGTACACTCAGGGCCCTGAGTCCAGACCCCATCAGGGAAGGGCGCTGCCCCACCTGGCGTGGGAGTCCCTCTGGGTCTGTGGTCCTCCACGTACCAGTGTACCCAGCAAGGAGCAGTCAGCGAGCAGAGGGAGGGAGGACCAGATGGGACCTGAGCTGCGGACTTCATTTCTTAGTAACACTTTATTTCCTGACCCTCAACAGTAGCTCGGGGGCTGGCCTGGCTGGGAGCCTCGGAGCCTCCTGACTGCCGTCCCTGTTGGCCCTGGCTCTGCAGGACCACCCAGGAGGGGCCTGGAAAGAGCACCTGTGGCCCCTTCCTGGCCCAGGCAGCCCTGCTCCAGGGAGTCAAGACAGTCATCAAGGCAGAGGAAGGGACAGGGAGCATCGGAGGGGAGCTGTCCCCAACCTGCCTGCTTCCTTGCAGCTCCCTCCCTGGGCTCCCAGGAAGGTTCAGACCCTCCAGAGGCTCCGCTGGAATCTCTAGCACACCCCAAATGTTCATTCCTCCTCCCACATTAATTGTGCCTTACCCTAATCGATGACAGAAGAGGGAAGTGGCGCATGTGTCCCTGGCGCCTCAGGGCCTCTATGTAGGGCACCGATACTCAGTCGAGGAGCCAGCTGGGGCCCAAGTCCAGCAGGTGGGTCATGTCCTGCTCCTGCTTGGCTGCTGGGTTCATCAGACTGGGGCTGTGGCTTGCTCCCCGCCACCCGCAGGAGTCTGCTCTGTGTTGCTCTCTAACGAGGTGCCCAGGCCGGGTGCTCTACTGAGAAAGGGGGTGCATTCACTCACAGTCGGGAGGCCGAGTTGCTGCGGCTGGCCTCTGCTGGGCTCTGGCCAGGGCTCTGGCTGCACCACAGCATGGTAGAGGCACTGAGGTGGAGTCTGAGCAAGAGGGAGACACCCCAGGGCGACAGGGGAGGCTGCCGGTCCCCTTCCAACACCTGCTCACAGGACTTCCTGCCAGAGCAGTAATGCTCCCCCTTGAGGAAAACATCCGGGGTCCCATGAGAGGAGGCTCTCAGCACCCCCACACTGAGGACCCAGCTTTCAGCACAGAATCTTTGGGGGACACAAATTATGTCCCCAAATGGTGGCTCTTAATAGATTGCACCCAGCACTGCCTTGGCTGGGGCTCTCCTGGGGGCAGAGCCCAGGTGGCCTGGACTAAAGGCACATCTGGGAGGTGACTGGGAAGCCCTGGGGGAGGGGGAGCGGGATGGGGAGGGAAGCCAGCACGGCAGGAGCTCCTGCCACCACCTGCCCCAGCTGCCAGGGTGAGCACGCTGCTGGGGCCTCCTGGGGCCAGGAGGGTGTCCCCGATGGGCTGCCTGGGATCTGGGCAAGGGTCCAGAGCACCCCGCTGGGGCACCCTGTGGCTGTCCTGATGCCATAGAGAACCCTGTCCCCCTCGTCCAGCAGGCTGCAGGGCTGTCTGCGTGCTCTCACCTTTGCTGACTGGCCGCGTGTGTACACCCACCCCTGACGCGGTCCCAGGGGCAGAACCTCTGCTGCTCTCACCACCTGGTTCCGAGGGGACTCCATGGTCAAGCCCAGGCCCAGCCCTAGCTCGGAGGCCCGTTCTGGGCTGGTCTCTGCACTGTCCTCCTCCTTGTCTTTGGAAGCCAGGGACGAAGTCCTGCTTCCTGGCGGGGCCTCTCCTGTTTTCCTTCTGGGGACCCCGCGGGGCTCTTTGGCAGGGGCCACCGTGGGAGGGGGCAGTGCAGAGCTGGGAGCCCATCGGGGCCATCTCCCATGTCACCAGGCCCAGGCACCTGGCCTTGGCGTGTGTTGTTTGCTGAGGGGAACCTAAGCCACCCTTGGCGAGGCGCCCAGCCAGGCTGCGTCCCCAGGGTGGTGGAATGTGCAGGCGTCAGCAGCCCATTTGCCCAGCCCTTCGCCACCGGCCCGGGCACCTGGCCCTGGTTCCCCTCGCTGCGCCGTCCCTGCAGGAAGGCCCACAGGAGTTTGGCCCCTGCAGAGTTGACGGCATCAGGCCCCCGCGCAGAGTTCCTGATCCACTTTACAGTCTCCTGCCGCCTGTGGCTCCAGAGCAGGGACGCGGGGACCCGCTGCTTCCTTAGGCACTGGTGATCCAATGCGGTGTGAACCCCAGGGGCCAGCAGAGCCACTGACAGGAGGCCCCCAGCGTGCTGTGGCGTCCGGGCCTCGCCATCTGTCACAGTCCGAGTGCAGCCTGTGGACCCCACGCAGCCTGCAGGAGCGCCTGAGCCAGTCCCTCCTCCCATTGGCCCACCAGGCGTCGTGCCCTGAGCTCAGGGCACCTGTAGCATCCCTGGCCTGTCCTCCATGGGCCGCTGGCCTTGGAACAGCCACTTCCTCGTCCTGCCGTGGTTTCTTATGTAACCCTTGGTTACAAAAAACCACATGGCTCATACCTTGCTGGGAGGGGTAAACGCCTGAGTGCTTAGAGGCCGCTGGCACGGGCATGTGCCTACTCCAGAAGGGTGGACAGACACCAGCGACAGGGACTGAGGGACTCCAGAGTCACGCAGGGGAAGGGCTGATGCCTGGATAATGGAGTAGGGCCTTGGGGGCTGCAAGGAGTGTGTGTTCCTTCAGCAGCCATCGATCCAGCACCTGTGGTGTACCAGGTGCCCTGCACATTGCTGGGCAGGTAGCAGTAACTTAGGGGACCTTGCATTTCTGTGTTGGATGTACACAAAGCACAGGTAAAGATGCAAATCAGATAATTATGGAGTAAGAAAACGATGGAGAAAATCAATAGGATGGAGAGAAAAGGGGGACCGGTGGGGCCACTTCACGGTGGAGTTGGCATGAAGGTTCCAAAGAGGGAGTGGCATGTGCGGAGGCCCCCGGGGGGCAGGGAGCCTCAGCTGGGAGGGCAGCAGGAAGGCGCTCGTGGCTGCAGCAAAGCAGGAGGATAGAGTGGGAGAAGCCAGATGATGGATGTCAGGTTTTAGGTATTTTTAGGGACCTTTATGGCACCACCTCCTTTATCAGCTAAAAAGTTCAGAAGCCCAACTCAAGGTGGCCTGAACAGAAGGAGGAGATGACCAAGAGGCAGCCGGTGTCTCAGGGGCCACAGCAGGCGGGCTGGCCATGAGAGGGCACCACGGTTCTCTGCATGCACTGTCTCCCTGTGGCTTGGTGGCACGTGTGCCCAGTGCTCCTGAGGTTTGGGTTTGACTTCTGTGGTCTGGCATTTCAGGATGCATCTCAGTTCTAATGAGCCTCTGGCTGGACTTGGGGGCTGGCTCGAGTGGGGAGTCCATTCCTGGATGGTTAGCTATCACCAGGGTGGGGTGAGGTCAACTGGGCATCCTGGTTTCTCCTCAGTAAGGACAGACCTCTGGGCAAGGAGGAAAGTGTGTGTGGTCCAGGGCAGAGTCAGCAAACTCAGAATTTAGCTCTGAGCTTCCTGGTTGCCAAAGCAAAAACAAACCCGAGCTTCAGAGTTCTCAGTGGTGACAGAGCAGGATGGAGCAGATCACGAGGAGAGAAAGCATCTTCTTCCCCTGGAGCTAGGAGGACGTTCTCGGGAGGTCTGTATGGACGGGGAAATGAGAAAGGAACAGTAATCCATTCAGCAGTGACTTGATTAAGGTTTCTGAGAGGACTGGGTTTCTCAGTGTGTGGAGATGCTGTCCTAGCGAGTTCTGAACTGGAGGGTCAACATGAAGTCTCAGTGTCGGACATGGGCGGGGTCATATGGGAGACCAAAGTAATGTCCCTTCATGGTTCTGTTCTGATGACCTTTCGATTCTTGGAGACTTCAGTGGAGAGGTCAGAACCTCAGATGCTGCTTCCAGGACCAGGGAGGAGCGTGGGGTGGGCTGGCAGAGGATGCGGTGTCCGGGCGAAGGGCCTCTGGCCACCCGGCTCAGCTAGGAGGCCTTACAGAACACCAGTCCCTGGGCCATGGCCCCATGTTACCCCTGCGGCTTGAGGACTCCGAAAGGACCAGCAGCTTCCGGGTTGTTAAACCTCGAGAGTTGATAAAGGCTCAGAACTGTTTAAAGCATTCCTGAGAGCCGCACTCGGGGGTCCAAGTGCCTGGGAGGGTCTGTGCTCACAGAACCTCCTGGAACAGGGTGTTGGCCGGTCTCTTGGCCAGGACTGGGCACCATAGGGGCCCCAGCTGCAGACACTGTCCTGCAGGGCCTTGGTCCTGGAGCCGGCCCCTCTGCTCCTGTCCCCACCCTCTCTGGCTCTGTGTCGGGCCCTGGTCCCCAGGGATCAGTAGACCCCACTCAGCACTGCACCCAAGGCACTTGCGTTCCAGCCGTCAAGTGCGGACCAGCTCTGCCCCCGTGGCCGCCGCTTCATGGGTGCCTTAAGTCCACATTCCACACACGCTTGTGCCCTATCAGTGTGGGTGTCAGGCTTTCCCGTGCTCGGTGTTACCATGCGCCGCAGCTCTCTCCCGACAGCGACCCAGGACTGGGGCTTTGGGCAGACGACCACCCACTGAACCTGCCTGTACATGTCCACGCTGGTATTTTTGTGCAAAAACTAAGAGGCCCAGGCTCCTGTTTTGACTTCAAATGAGAGGCCTCACCTCTTGGGGGAAGTGACTGGTTTGGCAGAGGAGCAGTCGGCTGTTGGTTAACACAAGGCCACTTGACGTGGGAGCTGACGGTTAGGATCTAGAGCAGGGGATGACAGTCTGTTGCCAGGGGACCTTGACTAATGAACTCCACTCACAACTAGAATGTTTTAGGACACTGTCTTCTCTCCCCGGCCTCTGGCTAAAGCGGAACCGCTGTTTCCCTGGGTAGACACCCCGCCTGCTGCGTCCCGTGTCAGAAGATGGGCCACCCCTTGGAGGTGCCATGAGTGAGGCACGCCTGCCTCCGTTCCTAGAAGTCCTGGAGTATGAATTTAGAACCGTCTGCTTGGAGCCGTGTTGAAATTACATGTGGCAATTGCAGAGCAGAGCCAGCGTCAGGCCTGTCCCTGTGATGCCAGAATGATGGGGACTTGCTACTGAGGTCAAGGTGGGAACCGTCCCACAGGGCCCTGTGCCAAGGGTTGGTCTGGGGCTTGGTGCTGTTGGGGATGCTGGAAGCTTGAAGAGGTGGGGCCTGGGGGTGTGGGGAGCCTGCCCTGCAGGGGATGTCGGACCCCAGCTTTTTGTCCTTTATGAGCGCCAGCTGTGAAGCGAATGGCTTTGGTCCCCACCATGATATTCTGAATCGCCACAAGCCCCACACCTGCAGGGCCAACCAGTCATGAGCCTCCAAAGCTGTGAGCGAGGTGAACCTTTTTCCTCTATAGCTTGACTTACCTCAGTATTTGTTACAGTAACAGAAACCCGGCTAACATGCACACGGGCAGCCCCACATACCTAGACCACCTCTCAGGTAAGAAGGGGGACCCTGGGCACGCCAGGGGTCACCGGACGCCTCCTCTCCTTTCCTCTGTCTTCCTGCCTCAGGGGGGAAATGAGGCTCTGGGAGGTGGAGTGGCCTGCTGGAGGTCATGTGGCTGGTGTGCGGCTGAGGAGGCTTTTGAATCCAGGTGTTTGGGATGCAGTGTGACAGTGTGAGCTCCCTGGGACTTGGGGACACTCCTGCCTGTTGTCATTGTCCCAGTGGTCACACTCCACTCAAGTCCTTCATACCCATGTCGTAGCCGTGACTCCCCTGCGGCCTCCCTGCCAGCGCCTCCCCTCGCTGTCCCTGTGAACACCTCCTCCAGTCTTCACGGAGATGTTCCCTATTCAGAAAGCCTCCCGCGGCCCCAGCACGGGCCCCACACCCTCCTCCTGGCTACCCCGCTCTGTTCCCCTCTCCCTAAGGCACTGATTATCGTCTAACGCGTCACGCAACCTCCTTGCTCGTTATCTGTGCTGCTTATTATTGGTCCCCTAATAGCAGTCACTGAGTGGCAGACATCTGTGTCTGTCATTCGCTGGTGCCTTGCGCGTGCCTGGAGCAGCACCTGGAACGCAGTGGGTGCTTGAGACCTTCTTGCTGAGCGAGCGAGCGATTCCTATGGTAAGGCTGTCGACCTTTTAATGAAAAGCAGCCAGGAAATGGAAAGCCAACCCGGGTGGCGCCCGCCCACGCCGCAGGCACGGTGCTGAGGCTCGGCTCGCACGCGCAGCCTCTCCTGGGGTCTTCGTGATCCAGCAACTGCTGTTCCGTTTTGCAGAGGCCCAGGAAAGTGGAAGAGCTTTCCCAGGATTGCACAGCTTGGTGGCTTTTGTGGAGGCATGAATGTCACATAATTAAAGTGCACCTGTGTCCCCTGCGCAGCCCTGGCACCTGAGCGCACGCATGGAACCATCACTCAGTTCAACGTGTGTGGCCACTCCGTCACCAGCAGCGCCCTCCTCTTTTCCCTGGAGCTGTCTGTCCCCTCCAGCTCCCGACAGTCCCTGACTGCTCCCCGTCCTCCATGATCACCTCTCCTGGAATGTCATAAAGGGGAGCCAGGGGCTGGGAGCACGGCTCAGTGGCGGAGCGTGTGCCTGGCACGCACAAGGCCCCGGGTCCAACTCCCAGCACCAAAAAAGAAAAGCAAAGTGGAATCACATGGCAGGTCCACTTTCTTGCCTGGGTCTCTGCTCAGCATGATTGTTGAGATTCGTCCGGGGGTGTAGCAGCAGTTCGTTTGGGGAGATGTCACACACAGCACCTCCTACACCCCGCTGGCCCCTGCTGCCCAGGGCTGGCTCCCTGTCGTGGCCTATGGTAGGGGGCACCAGGATAGCCCAGCAGGACCGGGAGGGTCTCTGGGGTTCAGTTGTTTGCATTTGTTCCTGACGCACACAACTTCTTGTAAAGGTCAACCTAACGTCACCTTGAACCCGGGGGTCCCACTGTTAGGCATTCATCCAAGAGAACTTAAAACGCACGTCCGTGTGTGAACATTCACTAGCTGAAGACGGAGCAGCAAATGTCCATCCACGGTTAACCGCATGACCAGGTTGTCATGTAGCACGCATCAGAATATCGTCAGCGGGAGAGTGGCTGCGGCTCCCTGGTGCCACGGTGCTCAGCTCCTGAGCGGGTCTCTGGGTGCAGCCCCCAGCCCCACCTCCAAACAAGAGAGAAAGAGAAAGAACCCTGCTGCACACGAGCTGCCCTCCCCAGGTGCGGGCGGCCAGGCCTGCGTGGCAACAGGCTTGGTCCCCTGGGCTTGCAGACGCCGCCCTCCTGCTGTGTCCTCCCTGCTCCTCCTCCTCGCCTTCCTCCACCACTGAGCTGTGCCCGGCCTCCCTGCCTTCCTGGTAAGCATAGTCCTGCCTGGTCCCGTTGCCTCTTGGCAGCCGTCTCCAGCCACATCCGCGTGGGGCCAGGGCTCCCGCATGTGCAGCTGGGGGACGCACGTCAGCTCAGCAAGTGGTGGGTGCTCCGGCTTTGCTGCTGGGGACCAGGTGGGGTGCTTCTGTGGGGTGTCTGGAGTGTGGTCAGGCCTGGGGCGAGGTAGGGGGAGGAACCAAGAGCAGAAGCTCCAGTTGCTCAAGGGAAGACACGAGAGTGGCCTCAGCTTACTCCTCAGCTGTGGCCAGGGCCCCAGGGCCTGGGAGCAGGTCACCCTGAATGAGCAGCAAGCTCAGGGACCTCCATTAACACCATAGGCCTCCGAGTCGTGTTCTGGGCTTCAGGTCTCAGCACACCATATACTAGCTGTGTGATCTGAGGCAAGTTATGGACCCTCTCTGTGCATCCATGTTTCCAAAAAAGTGGAAAGAATGCTAGCACCTCCCTCGTGGAAGATGAAGTGAAGTTGCCTGTACGTATCCTCACGCACTCACGACTGGAAGAGAGATGATTCTCGGTGCGCGTGGCACTTGGTTGGTGGCAGTTCAGTGCATGCGATTCACCATCCAGAGTGTACGAGTCAAGGGCTTTCAGGGTGTTCAGAGTCGTGGAACTGCCGTCCAGCAAGACTGAACTGAGGACACCTCGTCCCCTGAAGAGGGTCCCGCCCTCTGCCGTCTTCCCTCCTCCCCCGGCCCTGGCAGCCACTCCTCTGCATCTGTCTCTGCAGCTCCCTGGCTCTGGTCATGTCCTGCAGGTGGGAACATCTAGGAGTGTTGGTGGCTGGCTTCTGTCCCTTAGCACAGCATTTCTGAGGATCCCCACCCTGCAGCAGCCCTGGTGGGGCAAACCAACCTGCAGCAGACCCAGAGAAGCTCCCCAGGAAAGCCGCTGGTCTAGAGGACATGCCCACGAAGAGCTGCGCCCGGTGGTCACGGCAGCCCCCGTCGTCTGCGGCGGGGAAGCCACGCTGCCGTGTGTCCATGCATGGGCTGCTGCCCGGCAGCACGAAGGAACAGAAGGCTGCCCGCAGCAACCCGCAGATGAGCTTCCCGCCAGCCAGTGCCTAGGACAGGGCTGCTGTGAGCCCGTCGGCATGACGCGCTGCAACAGGCAGAACCACGGTGACAGATCAGTGGGGGCCGGCCACTGGGTCCTCGGGGCTCAGGGCAGAGGGGCACAAGGGCACTCCCAGGACCCAGGGGCTGCTCTTGGCCCTGTTGGAACCGTGATCACGCCAGTTACGCGGTGACTAAAGTCACCAAAGTCGGTGCCCAAACTGGGTGAGTCTTACTGTACTTCAGTCAAGAGAGGACAACAGAATGGTCCAGCCTGAAGCTGCTGCTCATGGGCCAGCGTTTACCAAGGGCCACGTACAAGGGCAGCTCCATGGAAGTGACAGTTCAAATCACGCAGGGACGGGGTGCGGCAGGCCTGCCCTCTACGGCCTGGGTGATGACGGCCTCGCCTCCAGCCTGGGGGCTTTGGAGACGGGCCTTTGGGACACAGCTGAGTATAGATGCAGCAGGAGGGTAGGTCCCTGGTGCCTGCTTGGCGCCCTTATAAAAGGAGGCTGAGGCTAGCCTCCGCCAGTTCTGTGTACTGCACCTGGGAAAGGTGTCCGTACCGCAGGAACAGGGCTCCCTCCAGAACCTGGTGTCCTGGCCTTCGGCTTCCGGCCTCCGGGCCTGTGGGAGGATGGATTGCTGTGTGTGAGTTACCAGGTGGCATTTTGTCATGACAGTTGGACAGACTAAGACACCATCCTAGATGTGATCCTGACCTGTTTTACAGAAGTGGAAGTCATGTGAGTTCTTGGAGCCGTTGCCCTTTGGTCAAGCATATCTGGACTCGAGTCAGACTTCTGACAATTCTTTAATTTCCGGAGAAACCACCCCCCATTGTCAGAAAATGTGCTTAGGACGTGGTTCCATCACCAGCTCAGATCCAAAGCTCATAACTTGGTCCAAACTCATCAGCTCATGATCCTCTGACCCCAAGGCTCCATTCAGGGACGAGCAGTAACCCCACGAAAGCCACTGGAACATGATACAGTTTCTGCCAGGACAGCTGGAATAAAGGCAGTTGCCTGATGGACAAGAGCCTGGGAGGATGTAAGGCAGGAGCTACAGCAGCCATGTTACCACCAGGAGGGCAGAACACACCCAGAATGAAGTCCATCAGAAGAAGAGTCATCAGAAAGGAGTGGGAGGTGATAGACTTCAGCCCCTGAATCCTACCAGGCTGCTGCTAGTGTAGCCCTGGGCCCTTCAGCCAAAAAGGGGACCTCAGGGTTGTCGCACAGCTGGGGTATGCCCAAGAACACTGGTCAGACCAAGGTTGACCTTCTGTGCCCACCTTTAGCCACTTAGCTCTTAGCTGATTCTGCTGTGAACACTTCGCCCTGGTTGCATTTTTGATTTTTCAAGTTGCTGTAGTGGGTTCAGTAGCTCAGGCTCCTCCAGGGAAGCTTGGAGGTCTCCCCTTGGGCAGGAGGAGCCAAAGGAAAGACCATCTTTGCCCCTTTCTCCCAGGGTTACCTCCCCCAAAAGCACGGCTCAACATGGATCTGTTCTGTACCAAAGAAAGATGGGAGATGGGACTTACCCAGCAGTTCTAGGGGACGAACCCAGAGATTGCTGGCTCCTCTGTGGAACCTCGTCGGCCAGAGCAAGGGAGAAAAATAACCTCCCCTGAGGGGAGCACCCCACCTCTGGGGACCCCAGGAGTGGGGAAGCCAGTGTGCGAGGGGGCTGTGCCCCTCCAGGGGACCACCATGTCATGTGCGAGGCTGCTTCTCCTCGGGAGCCCTGGACGCTAAGCCAGCATGCTGCAGTCCTTGGCCAGTTGGGATGCGAGCACCCAGCCCAGAGTGCACTGCGGCTGCTGTGGCGGTGGCTGGTCTGCTAGGGGTGGCTTCTGGAGGTCAGGGGAGCTCTAATATGGGTCCTGGCCCAGCCTCTGCATCTGGCCTCTGACATTTACAAATTTGCATCAAGTTAATTCACTGTGCTGAGCCCTGGGTTTTCACTTGCCAACCAGACAGGACGTAGCCACCAACCCCAGGGTCTAGGGTTTTGTGGACAGAGGTTGCTGGGCTTAAGGGTTCTTCTACCTGAGCCTCACCACCGTCCTCCTCTGCTGTCCTCCACGTGTGCTCCAGAGACCAGCAGTAGCAGCAGCACCTGCTGGGAGGTTGTTGGGGTGAGGGGCTTGGTGCACAGGCCCCACTCTGCTCCTCTGAACCCCAGACTCTGTGGGTTCACCAGCTCTGCAGCGCCAGCAAGCCTGAGGAACAGCCTCCCCGCCAGCTCGCTGATGTGCTCACCTCCACCTGGCAGCTGCTTGCCCAGAAAGGTCTTTCCCGCTCCCTGTGCTAGGCTGTGCTGTGCGTCCTACCCTCTTACACCCGGGATCTGCTGGGAGCAGCCCCCCCGGCTCTGCCCGTCCCTGCTGTGTGCCCTGAATCACCTCTCTGTGCCTCCGTTCTCTCAGCTGTAAAATGGGCCTGTTGCTGGAACACTGGGGGGTGTCGGGATGTGGCTTAGTGCACACGGAGCCCCAGCCGAGCGGCATGTGCTGCCCTTGCTGTGTGTCCAGGTCCAGATGAGAAAATGGAGCCTCTGAGAGCTGAGAGGGGGTTCCTGAAAGTCCTTGTGGGCAAGGAGATAACCAAGTTAGGGCTGGGCACTTGGGGCCCAGAGCCCTGCTGTGTGTGTCCCTCCTGCTGTGGTCCAACGCCACGTGTGCCCAGATCCGTGCAGACACGTGGCCTGTTCTTGCACTGACCCGCCGGCCTGCACGCAGAGGGAGATGAGCCCCTCATGCAGCCACCGGCAGGACGGGCCTGGCGCGTGGAGCTGGCGGGGTTGGTTTCGCGTGCATTTCCTGGGATGGCTATTTAGCAGTGTCCTCGTCCCTCCACCGCTGGATGGGAATTCAACAGAAACGTGCTGTGCTGCGACTGAGGGCAGAACCTGGGTCGCCCTGAGAGCTGACCTGGGGCTCGCTGCCATCGGGAGCCCGGACTGGGGAAGTGAGCGTCAGGGGCTGTGACCCCCACAGACAGGGACAGGCTCGGGCCTTCCCCGGAAGCAGTTTTACTCTGGGCATTGTGGAACCTTGAAGGCCAAACCAACAGCCATTTATTTTAAGGTTCAGGCTTCTGAGAAGAGGTGTGTCAAGGTCAGTCCCCTCCCCAGGAGCGACAGCGATGGGCAGTCAGGCTGGGCACTGAGGGCTGGGAGGCACTTCTCGTGCTTGGTCATGGGAGTCAGGTCCCAGGAGGCCCTGCTGGCCCAGAAGCTCATCCTGACCGTGGCAGAGTTCCCGGAGGCCACGCCAGGCCACGGGGGGAGGGGCGTCCCAGGAACTGCCACTTCAACTCATGTGACACTAACAGCCCCTTCTCAGCTGAGGCAAAGACCAGTTCCAGCTGCCACTGCTGGTGGGTGGCAGAGTTGGGATTTTTAACCCCGTCCAACCCGGCTGCGAGTCCCTGCCACGAGACTGGCTCACACCACGGGGCAGGAGTGTCCAGTGAGGGGGTGCGGAGCTCCCTGCGAGCAGGAAACGAGCTGCATGTGGGGAGCTGCAGGCCTGCCCTCTGACCCCACGGCAGAGATGTTCTGTTTGGCCTGAGTAGTGTTCAAAAACTGTTTGAATTCATGGCCAGCTTTTAAAAATAGGATTTTTTTTTCACAGAATGTAGATTTCTGGCTTCTCTTAGGAAACCAGATGATCTCCGGAGAGCCAGCTAGAGCCAAGAGCGACAGCCGCCCTTTGCAGGGACACGAGCCCTCCGAGGGCCACAGCCCCACCAGCCCAGGGAGGGCAGTGACCCGAGCTGCAGACGAAGCTGGGTGGGCCAGGATGTCGTGCAACCTGGGGGTGAAGGTGCCCGCCCCCCAGACCCCCAGCACAGGCAGCCAGGGCGAGTGCTGAACAGAGGCCAAGATCCTAGGCCAGCGGGTGGCTTCCTCTGCAGCCTCGCTCCTGGGCTTGCAGGCGGCCGGCTGCTCCCTGTGTCCTCACTTCCTGTCCCTGTGTGTGTTTGTGTCCGAGTATCTTCTTACAAGGAAAGCGCTCAGATTGGATCAGGGCCCACCCTAATGACCTCATTTCCCCTAACGACCTCTGCAAAGGCCTTCTCCAATGACCTCATCTAACCGTCTGATGACTCTTTAAAGACCGTCTCCCAATGCAGTCACGCTCCGAGGTGCTGCGTAGGGACTTCAGTGTGCATCTGAGGTCTTGCTGGGCCAGAGCAGGTTTCTGTGGCCTTCTTTATAAAAAAGATTATGATGGCAAAATCAGGGACAGGGCATGCGCTGCCGGCGCCCACCCATTCCACACGGCTCCCGCGTGCCCAGACACTGTGCCGGCATCTGATCTGCAGCCTCCTGCCCACCAAGGTGCCGGACAAGCCCCGCCACCACCTCAGGAGCCCTCAGCTGGTGACCCCTTCTCCCCTTAGCTGGCCTTCCTGCGGTGTGCATTCTGTCCTGGGTGCTGACCTGTCTGTCGTCCATGTTTCTGATGCCCCACGTCTGAGCCTGGCTGGCACTGCAGGGCAGCCCCTCCCAGGGTTTGCCTGTTCCTCAGGGGGTGCGCCTTTAGATGCAGAACCCCCCTCCTGCAGCCTTCCTGGAGCTCTGACCCTTGAGGTCACTCTCCACTCTCCCAGAGGCCACTGAATTATCCCCCCCGGGCAGCCCCAGCCCTGCCTAGCCCTCCACGCCTGATCCTTCCCACGGAACCCAAGCAGGCTCCAGCCACTGCTGTCCTCCGGCTCTTTCTGACCCACCTGGCATTCCCCACATGGCCCTGTGTGACATGGTGCCCTTCCTCCTGGGGGCTGAGTAGCAGTTAACTTTTCCATAGCCTTAGTCTCTGGTCTGGTGGCCCTGACGTCCCCAGATAATGATGGAGCTGCCTCTGTCAACACCTCATCTCCCCAGGGCCCCCAGGCTTCAGCTCCAGTTGCCTCTGCCCGTGGCGTGACTTTGTGGCCTGCCTGTTCTCTGTGCCTATTGTGTCCCCTGCACCCCCCACATAAGCCAGCACTGTTCCTGTCCTTGTCCCAGGGATGGGATGAAGTAAGCACGAAATTGAACCTTTATTTTACACACGGACAGGAAGTAAAGGTGGGGACAGGGGCCTGACTGATGGCTGTCGGAGTGTCTTCCATTGGCTTGGCTGATGCAGCCGTGTGACCGCATGAGCACCTGGCTCGGGCTCTTGGCAGGGGTCCAGGCTCTGAGGGACAGTGACTGCCTGGTCAGGGCACGAGCCTCCGGTGCATGCCTGGCCTAGGGTGGGCACAGTAGCTGCTCCGCAAACAACGGCTGCGTGACGAGCAGGGCAGACCCGGCTCAGGTGGCCACCCTCTGGGCTCCTTTTCCAGGCTTCACCTGGCAGCCACGCCCTCCTCGGATGGATGCAGGTATTTTCTTTCAATGCGTCTTCATTCTTGGGCCCCCAAGCCTGGTGTCTCTTCAGAACCACCTTGCAGCTTGCTGCCTCGACCCACTGTCCCCTGGCCGCATGGTCACTCTGAGAGTCCTTTGCTGTCCCTTTATTGCTACCTTCTTTGCCAGGCGGGAAGGCTGAGTGGCATGTCACGGTGCCTGCACAAGGAGCCACGTGCCATATGGAGGACCTATGATGTGTTGCTACCCAGACCCGCTGGCGGCTCCTCACGCCCCACAGGGGATCTTGGGCAAGTTACTGACCCCTCGGGCCTCAGTTTCCTCATCTGCAACATGGTGGACAGACGCAGATTCCTGGAACATGCGATGAGAGCACAGTGTCCCATCCACAGTTGGTGTTCCCTCGTGGGCGCTGTTTTCATGGGAAAGGCGGCAGTGTCCCCAAGGACGGGTCCCCTCCCGAGGCTGTTTCCCAGTGCAGCCCGCAGGCCTGGGCAGGGTGGAGCTGACTCTCGGATGACGTTTGTCCAGATTCTAGAAGTTTGTGGAGTGCAGACAGGAAAGGCTTCGACATGAATAAGGCTTGGTGAAGGATCTACCTTGTTCCTGAGGGGTGGCTCCCTGGTCACCCGGTGAGCAGGGCCCTCCTAGGGGAAGCCACCCTCCCGTGGCCAGTTGCTCAAGAATCTAAGCCACGGGTACCACTGTCCTCCATGCCTGCGCCTGTGACAGACATCACCAATCACAGCACTTGCCTCTGGGCTCAAGCAGCCTCAGAATCCTTCTCAGACAGGGACACAGATCCCAGGATGGCCCTCCAAGCTGGTGCTAGAGCGGGAACCCACCAGCTGCTTGGAGGAGGCCCAGGCAGGGCTCAAGGCCGCCGGGCTCTCCAAAGCCCAGGCTCTCAACCTCCTCCTACCCTGCCTCCAGCAACGGAAACTCCAGCCAGGAATGTTTGAACTTCCGAGACTGAACCAGGAGGAAGTAGTGATGGAGCTAGCAGAGACTTCGAGAGCCCCAAATTACACTAAGCTCACATTTTGGTGCATGTGTGGGAGTTTTTATCAGGAAGGGGGGAAAATGAGGGGATTAAAATGTCTTGGGAAGATCCCTTTTTATAATTAAAGCTTCCAAGCCTGCTTTCTGAACCTCGCCGACACGTCACTGCAATGAAGCCCCCAGGGGCAGCCCTGGAACTGCATGGGTGCGGGAAGGATGGCGGTCCCCACACCACGCCCTGCTCAGTCCTCTGCTCTCCAGCCTGGGAGCAGGTCTTCGAAGCTGCCCCTGCACTAGGGAGCCACTGGGATGGGCGTGTCTGTTTCTGAAGGACATGTCTTCTCGGTGTGTCTGTGGAGCATTTCTGAGGAAACTGGGCCTTCAGCCATTTCCAGGCTAGTGGAATCTTTGCCTTGGCCCAGAGCCCAGGACCCCAGGACTCACGTTGCTGCCTGAGTTGCACAGGGCATGGCTCTCCGTCACCTCACGGCTTGCCGTGGCTTCCTTTTACCACTGATTGTGAATCTTAAGAGACCAAAGCAGTTTCATCAGCCTGTTTTGCTGTGTGGCTTTTTGAGGGGAAGCTAGGACCTGAGCTGTGGTGGAGTCTGGGGCCGAGGAGGAGGAGCTGCGGGGTCACCAATTCAGTAATTCAACCAATACCCCTTGAGCACCCGCAGAGTAGTGGGTAGCAGATTGGGTACCGAGCTAGAGTCATTTGGGTCTGATGCCCAGTTCTTCAACCTAAAAGTTGCCCACCCTCCACCCAGCAGAAGTCCCGTCTTAGGGAAGCGTTTCCTCCAAAAGTGCGTGTGTGAAACAATGCAAGAATGTTCAGAGGCGAGATGATTAAATCATAAAGCTGTAACCTAATCAGTGGATTAATCCACACCGATGGATTAACTAGGTGGTAACTGGAGGCAGGTAGGGCGTGGCTGGGGAGGTGGGTCACTGGCGCACGCCCTTGTTAGCAGAGCGCTCTCTGTGGCCTGAGCTGCTCTTCCCAGCCATGCCCTTCCACCATGATGTTCTGCTTCACCCTGGGCCCAGAGCCATGGAGTCAGCTGTCTACAGACTAAGACCTCTGAAGCCAGAAGCCCAAATGTCCTCCATGGATAGTTCCTGTCAAGTCTTTTGGTCACAGTGATGAAAAGCTCACTACAGCAGAAGGCAATGATGGCAAATGTAAGTCTCATCTCTGCTGGTGGGACTGTGAGGTGGCCTAACCACGCTGGGAAACAGTCTCCTAAAGCTGAATATTTCCCTCCTAAATGCTCCAGAAGAAATGTCCAGGAATGTTTGTTGCTGTACCATTTGCAGGAGCCACCAACTGGCGACAGCCCAGATGCCCATCAGCTATGGAATGGATGTCCACACCATAACCCCCGACGCACACACATGCCCCTGGCTACGCGGTGGCGAGGTTGAATAAACCATTGCTCCATGCAGAGATGTGGGGGCCCCACAGTGGAATGCCATGAATGAGAGTGAGTACTGTGGACATGGTTTGAGTGTGTCCTCCCCAAATTTTCCGTGCTGGAAACCTGGCCTCTGGTGTGGTGACACGGGGAGGTAATGAAACCTTTAAGAGACGGGGCTTAATGGGGGATAGTTAGGTCACAAGGGGTGCTGCCCTCAAAAGGGATTAGTAACCAGAGCAATTAGGCAAGAGAAGGAAATGAAAGGGATAAAAATAGGAAAGGAAGAAGTCAAATTAGCACTGTTTGCAGATGCTGTGACCCCATACCTAGAAGATCCAAAAACCTCCACCAAAGGACTGCTAGAGCTAATAACAAATCTGGCTGGCAAGTAAGTTACAAAATCAACATACAAAAATCAATAGCTTCCCTGTGTACTAACAATGAATCTGCTGAGAAAGAAATCAGGAAAACATTTCCATTCATAATAGACATCGCCCCCTAAAAAAAAAAAAAAAAAAAAAAAACCCTAGGAATAAACCTAACCAAGGAGGTGAAAGAGCTCTAAAATGAAAACTATAGGACACTGAAGAAGACCTCAGGAGATGGAAAGACCTCTCATGTTCATGGATAGGCAGAATTAATATTGCTAAAATGGCCATACTACCAAAAGCAATCTACAGATTCAATGCAGTCCCCATCAAAACACCAATGACACTCTTCACAGAACTAGGAAAGGCAGTCCTAAAATTCATTTGGAAGAATAAAAGACTCAGAATAGCCAGAGAAATACTAAGCCAAAATAAGGCTGTCAGCATTCCAACACCTGAGTCTAAATGATTCTACAGAGCTATAGTAACAAAAACTGCATGGTAGTGGCTTAAAAAAAGACACATAGACCACAACAGAACACAGAGACAAACCCACATAGACACAGTCACCTAGTTTTTGACAAAGATGCCAAAAACATACATTGGAGAAAAGATAGCCTTTTTAACAAATATTGCTGGGAAAATTGGTGATCCATGTAGAAGAATGAAACAAGACCCTTTTTTCTCACCCTGCACAAAAATCAATTCAAAACGCATCAAAGAGCTCAGAATTAGACTAGAAGCTATGCAACTCCTAGAAGAAAATCTAAGTCAACACTCCTACTTTTAGGCACAGGCAAGGACTCCCTCAATAGGACCCCTAAGGCTCAGGAAATAATGCCAAGAGTTAATAAATGGGATAGCATCACATTAAAAAGCTTCTGCATAACAAAAAAATTGGAATGTGAAGAAAGAACCTATAGAATGGGAAAAATATTTGCTAGGTACTCTTTGGACAGAGGATTAATATCTAGAATATATAAAGAGCTCAAAAAACTTCACACCGCAGGGCGCAGTGGCTCACGCTTATAATCCCAGCACTTTGGGAGGCTATGGCAGGAGGATCGCAAGTTCAAAGCCAGCCTCAGCAACAGCGAGGCGCTAAGCAACTCAGTGAGACCCTGTCTCTACATAAAACACAAAATAGGGCAGGGGATGTGGCTCAGTGGTCGAGTGGCCCTGACTTCAATCCCTGGTACCAAAAAAAAAAACCCCAAAAAAACTTCACACCAAAAAATCAAATAACCCAATTAATAAATGGGTGAATGAATTAAACAGACACTTCTCAAAAGAAGAAATACAAATGGCCAACAGATAAATGAAAAAAATGTTCAACATCGTTAGCAATCAGGAAATGCAAATTAAAACTACACTGAGATTTCATCTCACATCTGTCAGAATAGCAGCCACCAAGAATACAAATAATAATAAATGCTGGAGAGGATGTGGAGAAAAAGGAACACTTTTACACTGTTGGTGGGACCATATATTAGTACAACCACTGTGGAAATCAGGATGGAGGATCCTCAGAAGCCTAGGTGTGGAGCCCTCCAATGACCAGTTATACCATTCCTTGGGATTTATCCTGAAGATTTAAAGTCATCCTCTAATGATACACGCATGCCCATGTTTATAGCAGCACAATTCACAATGCCAAACTATAGAACCAGGTGTCCATCAATGCATCAATGGCTAAAGAAAATGTGGTATAGATACACAATGGTATTTTATTCAACCATAAAAATGAAATTCTGGCATTTGCATGAAAATGAGTAGAACTACTGTGTTAAGTGAAATAAGCTAAACAGAGAAGGTCGAGCCGTGTGTTTTCTCATGTGCAAGCTAGAGAGGGAAAAGGGAAATAAAGGTGGGGGCAGCTCTCATGGGAATCAAAGGGAGATCCAGGGAGGAAAGGGAGAAGGGGGAGGGAGCATGGAAGGAGGGGGTGCTGGATGTTGTTACGTTGTGTGCAGGTACGAATATGTAACAACAAATCACATCAGTGTGTCTAACTATAGTGCACCAATAGAAAAAATGTGGGAAAAAGGGATTAATATCATTCTCTTGGGATCCTAGTGTCAGGGGTTGGCTCTTGGCAGTCCCCAAAGGCTCAGGTGTTGGAGGCTGGTCCCCAGCGGATGCACAGTCAGGAGGTGATAGAGCCCTCGAGAGGCAGCTAGGTGACTGGGGCGTGCCTGGAGCGGGGTACTGGGACAGTGGGGCTGGCCTTCCTCTCTTGCTCCCCAGCGGCCTCCTGGGCCACGTGCTCACCACTGGAAGCACCGCCTCGCCACAGGCTCAAGTAGTCATGGACTGAAAGCTCTGAAACTGTGAGCCAAAGAAATCTTTCTTCCTTTTAAGTCATTTTTCTTGGGTATTTTGTCACAGCAATGGAAAAATATAAGCACACTAAGTTGGTCCCCTCTGAGTGGTTATAAAAAGAACAAATCCGGGCCCTGAATCCTTCAGGCCCCTGTCTCACTGTGTGATCTCATCTGTGCAGCCACTGCATGCCATCATCCTGAACCCTCATCAGGGGCCGACTGACTTTGGACTTGCAGCCTCCAAAACCACAAACTAAACAAACCTCTTTTCTTTATACATTACCACATTACTTGGCCTCGGGTATTTGTTATAGCAACAGGAAAAGAACTAAGATGGGCGATATGATTCCATTGATGTGAATTTTAAAACGGGCAAAATGAGTGGGTGGTGGAAGTCAGGAGCTGTGACTTTGGGAGTCAGTTGAGGAGCAGGCAGGAGCGGGCCCCTGGGCCGTGGTGGGGTCTTTTCTTGATTAAAGTGCTTGTTACATGATGTGCTCATAGGGTGAAATCCACCCAGCTGTTTACTTATAATGCATATCTTTTTAGTAAAAGTTTAGAAAAATGTTAACCGAATTTGATCCCATTGTTTTGCCATTTTAAGCTGGGTTTCTACAAAACACAGATGGCTTGCCCTAGGAATATTGTTGTATTGAGGTGTTCAGAGTGTGGCCCCTGCCGTGAGCTACCTAAATTATGTCAGGAGCTTAGTGTCATTATTTTTTTATTACTGATAATTTGACTTAGATTTCTATGAATGCCTAATGCTTTTTTGAAAAATCAGGGGGGAAAATATCATTATTCTTCAAATGAGAAAGAAAGAAAACAGCCCTAAAGAAGACCTTTCAGCAGGTTGCGGTGACTTTGTGATAAGTGTCAAGTCACTGCAGAAAATGGCAACTGCCCAGCTTTTGAGAATGCTCGTTTTCCTTCTCTGATCCTCATGTTCCTTCTCAGTGCACTCTGAGGCCAAAACTCTGGGAAGAGAATGTTACACCCTCTGGAAAAAACGATCCCTGTCCTTTCTCCACACAGCTAGAAAACGTGACTGAGTACAGATTTTCCAGTTCCTCTGGAGTCTGGAGCCTGGATACAGTTTCTCCTTCTTGGCCGGAGTCCCCTCACTTCCCAGGGCCCCTCCCCAGGTGTTGTGAAAGGGTTTGACAGTTCAGACGATGCCCTGCTTCGTCCTGAGTGCGATCCTGGGTCCCCGGAGATGACCAGGCGTCCGGCTGGCAGCGGTGCTAAAGCTTTCACACTGTGGGGATCACATTACGGCAACTTAGAAGGTGTAATCCTGGATTTGGCCACTGGCGGCTGGAAAGCAGACACAGCTGGGCACAGCTGGGACAGGAGGAGGCAGCCTGGGCTCCAGATCGCCAAGAGATCAGGGACCCTGGGTGCGGGACCCCAATCCCCTGTGAAGGGACTGCATAGGAGCTCCCATGCCGCTTGACAGGCCCACTGCAGACGGGCACGGGCTCTGCTGGTCCAAGCTGCAGGTGCAAACCACTCCACAGCTGCACTTGGGCAGATGTGATGCCAGCGCCCAGGCACAGTTTACCTGCTGTAGCCCCAGAGCATGGAAGGGTGGATGCCCCTCTGCCCCACAGACGCCACATGTCACTCTTCCCTTAGAGGGACCTGGCGCAAGCTCACCTCCCCTGCATGACTTCAAGCCACGGCTGTGCTGGCCCCAGATCTTCCTCCCATCAGACAGAGGGACCAAGTAGTCCAGAAAGCCCTGCTGTGCTGGCGAGGGGAGACTTGGCACTCTGATCATTTGTGGGTGTTTCTGGGAGATAGATTGAGAGTATGACAGAAAATCCCTTAGAAGTTGTAGCCCCTCTGATCTTAGGCGTTGATCCCAAGGAGGCTTGGCTGAAGTGCAAATCTACTTCTGGTGTTTTAGCTCCCTGAGTACCTGCTGCCCACCTGTGAGAGACTGAGACCTGCAGGTGCTGGCACCGTGCTGAGACACCACATGACAGGCTGCTCAGGGTGACCCCATGAGGTGCCACCTTCACAAGCCCCATTTTACAGATGAGGAAACTGAAGGCCCAGAGAGGTTAAGCAGCTGCCCAAACTAGCAGAGAGGCCTGGAGGTGGAGCTAGGTGTGCCCACTGCCTGGGACCTCAGAGCAGGAACTCCTGCCAGCTGCTGCCTTGCTTCCCGGCACAGGCTCTGCGCAGGGCCAGGTTAGGCAGGCCCCGCCAGAGCTGGAGCTCGGGTCGTCCTGCGCTCCAGGGAGACCAGCACAGAGCCAAGTCCACACACGTTCACTGTCACTGAGGGAGGCACGCAGAGCTCTGAAGAAGCAGCGATCAGAAAGCAGGCAGCCCCGATGGCCGCATGAGCATTGGGTTAAATAAATCCCATTATTACATCCACACTTTGGAATAGTGAGGGTTAGAATGAATATTGAGGGCTAGTTCACTGACATGGAAAAGATGTCCCTGTCACATTGTTAAAGGGAACAAGGTGATAATGGTAAAAATAGTCTTTTTCTTTGTGTGTATGTGTGTGCATAGGAACAACACATTTACTAGTTGTTTTTTCTGCTTTGGGGTTATTTATAGTTTTTTCTTCTTTCCACTTCTCTGACCTTCCTAATTTGGGGGGTAATTAACATGTTTTCCACGTCTAATTGAAATAACAAGCTACTTCCACCTGGAAAAATTGCTGCTGCCTTTTCAGGTACAGATGGCCTGGTGGTACAGAGGTGCCTTACTCCTTGTCCCTTGTAAATGCGACAGGGGTCCCCTGCAGGTGACAAGGACTGTAGAGCCCAGGCCTCAAAGGGTGGCCCGCACATTTTCTGCAGGGAATCGCCCAGGCTGCTTGTTAAAATGCGGCTTCCCGGCTCCCCTGATGTGACTGATGACTCACGTCTGTCCAGCGCTTCCCTGCTGACCACTGTCCCAGAGCGTCCTGCTCACTAACTCAGGCCATCCTCACAACCCAGGTGATCCACGCATGCTAAGGTGGGGCACCACTGCCTTAGCCCACCTTTTATCTCAACCACTTGCATGATTTTGTATTAGGAAATAGCAGATCTATTTGCTCCACTTCAACCGTGAAAGGACTTTGACTCTTTAAACTCAGCGGAGCAAAGATGCAGTTGAGATTCTTGGCTGGAAGGAAGTCATCAAATGTAAACCATGGATGAGCTTGACAACCCAGACGCCCAGGTGTCTCTCTCCACCCTCCCTTTGGAAACCTACTCTCAAACAAATTCTTAACGCAAAGGAGCTGGGCCACTCTATCTCAAGCGAGGACACAGGAGGGCCCCTTCTCTCCCTTGCGTACTCTGAAATAACCTTGGAAGAGGTTTGAAGCTGGAGCAGTTGAGGAGAGAAGGTTAAGATTGCTCGAAGGCACCCAGCTTATTTACTGGCGCGTCAGGATGAAAGAAATGTGACAGCTGTCAGAATCAAAATGGAGTCGCTTGTGTCAACCCAACCAAAATTTTAAAAAACAAGTGAACAAACCTGGGGTTCTGAGGACGGGCTCTTAGGCATGCTGCTTGAGGGCTCCGTGCAAACCACAAGCCACCATGACCTTATGCAAAAGGCCCTTCTGTCCAGACATCTGCCCAGAGACTGCTCACCCTCCCACTGCTCCCACTCCTGTTATCAATCATCGTGACCAAAGACGGTTGTTTCCAAGTATCCTCTAGGTCCTCCTCGCGTTGGCCTCTAAAACACCCCCTTGCCTCAGATTCTTTGAACTGCCCGCTTGACCTGACATGTGTTCCCACCGCAGTGCTCTGCTGCTCCAACCGCACAGCCCTTCCCAGTGTGTTAGGAAGCTTTCCCTTACTATGCGGAGTGCTCGAAATAATCGGCATCTGGGTCTGTGGTGAGGCCTGGAGGGAGGCGGGGCCTGGTGAAGGTGGGGCCGGGTAGAGGTGGGGCCTGGAGGGAGGCGGGGCCTGATGAAGATGGGGCCTGGAGGGGGCGGGGCCTGGAGGGGCGGGGCCTGGGGGCGGGGCTGGGTAG